>JAOUZG010025323.1:7450808-7484106 GCA_026289955.1 Argiope argentata
TATATATATATATATATATATATATATAATCTTGTTCAATCTTTAATAAAGTACTTTGTATTCCTCCAATCAAGTTCTAGTAATTTTTCAGCTTGTAGTTGATGACATTTGATGTTAATACAGTTTTTTTTCAATTATTTAATTCATTAGTTTTTTTATTAATTAAAAACTAACTTTTCCGCTCAAAACCCTTATTTCCCCGTATCCAAATATTTTACTATTTTTAAATTTAGTTGTGGCTGAAACCTAATTATCTGCTGAATAAGCTCATAATATGAATCATAAAATTTTTTGCAGTATATCAATCATATTTTTCATATTATATGTATCATAATATTTTCCACATTTTATGTATCATAATATTTTTCGCATTATATGAATCATAATAATTTTCACATTATATGAAACATAATAATTTTCATATTATATGAATCATAATATTTTTCTCGTTGCATCAATTATAATAATTTTCCCCTTACATGTATCATAATATTTTTATAATAAATTTCACATTATATCAGTAATGGTATTTTTCCCATTATATCAATCATAATAATCTCCATATTACATCAATCGTAGTTTGTTTCACATTAAGTGAATTATAGTATATTTTACGTTATAAGAATCATAATAATTTTCCCTTTATTTGAAAAAGAATATTTTTACATAATGTTCTATATTATCATAATATTTTTCACATTATGATAATATAGCACAATATATCAATAATATTTTTCATATTATGTCATTAATACTCTGATATGATATCAATCGTATTATCACATTTCCATTAGATCTTACTTTTTATCAAATACTAATGAAATTTCTTTATAAACATTGAAAATTGTTCCTTTGCAAAATAAATTCATTTTCTTTTCTTTTCTTTTAAATCATATGATTCATTCTCTTTTCCTTCCTTTTATAAAAAACAGTTTTCTTTTTTTTTATCACTCAAAAAATCTGAATGAAGATACAAATATTTAATAAAAAATAGTAACACAGAATAAAGCAACGTAACTGAATTTTCTATCCTGTCACTAGACAACGAAAGGGAACATTGCAAGCGACGCACGCATGAAAAGAAATATCAATCAGCATTTTTACTGAAATCTGCAGCAAAAAGAATGCAGAGCCTCTATTTACTCTGCGGTGATTTAATTATATCAAAAGGCTCTGTCTGGCACCGGTGAGAAACCAGTGTAGTATCCATTTATTCAATTACTCCCTTTATTTTTGCGCTTGACAGAATAAATGTTTTGCCGTGTAAGTGCCTCTCGCTAGGATAAAGGATATTTAGACAAGCGAGATGTTTTTCGTTTCTATGATTCCGTTACTTTATTAAGGTTACAATAGACTCCCTGAACAAAGATACAATAAGGTTAAGGTTACAATAAATATATATCCTAAGTAAGTTTTATATCTCAAGTGAGGTTTTTCATTTATGTTTTAATAGAGAAATATATTTTCATTTTATTACTTAATTTGTATTAATGTAAGTAAAAATTCTACCAAATGCATTTCGTTTATGGTATATTGTGAAAAAATTAATAACTTTTATTTAACTTATTACTGTTATTTTTAACATGTTTTTATTATGTTTGTCTTTATTATGTTAACATGTTTGTCTGTTTGGTATAAATTTACAAACGATTTTAAAATAACTTCTCGATGAGTCTGAAACTTGTAACTTTAAACACAGCTCATAACTTGATGGCAATATGGGTTTTATTCGCTTTCTTGATTCGTCTATTTATTTGACTGTTCGGTACAAATTTTGGAATTGATAAAAAAAAAAAACTTTCATTGCTGATAGACGGCGCCGTGTCAAATATCATTAGTTAATCGTCAAATTAATTTAAAATTAATTGTAAAATTTCAGACTCATAAAAAAGTTAAACAGCACACACAGTTTATAGCTAAAGTAAATCTGTATTCATGAATGGAAGTAATTAAACAAGTTTCTTAAACTTACTGCACAATAAGGATTATTCAATGATTTTTAAAAAAAATTTAAAAATTGAATGGATAAAATGTTACAAATCAAAGCAAAATTATTAAAATAATTTTAAAGACAAAATAAATGGTGTAATAAATATAAAGAACTTGAATAAATATAATAAGAATAAAAAAGATTTTATAAAATATTTTATAAGTGTGCAAAAAAAAAATAAGTTTAATTTATTCTTTTCTGCCTCATTGATACTTCTTAGTTATGAAAAAATAAGGTCTCTTAAAATACATTTTTATTAAACTATATATTGCTGATTTGAAACCAAAATGGAATTAAATTAATCAATTTTCTTGTCTGATAATTCTGAAATTCTAAAAATAGCGCATAATCGTATCATGGACAAGACACAGCTATATAAAATTTCAAAACTCTATAGCATTATTTAGGGAATTAAAAAACCCGAAAAACAAAAAAAAATTAAAGTGTAATTTACTATGAATAAATAAAGTTATGTTAAGAAATTTATTAGATTTTGTTGACTAACCAATTTTTGTTTATTTTCCTTGAAATTCTTAATGAAATAATTTGCTTCCTATATTTAGCATTTAAAGTTACTTTCCCAAAAGTTTGTCATTTTTGAAAAATAGGTCAATAAAAAAATTTGATTACATCCTATTAAATTGAACGATAGAATTTTCTCTAATCGTATTATTTGTATCGTTAATTTAAAAAAAAACAGATTTAAGATGAAAGACTAAGCTACTCAATTTTTTTACTGAACTTATAGATCACACATTTTCATTTCAGTGTAAAAATGATGTTAAGATTTTATCTCTTTCCTTTCAAATACAATTGTTAATATTTGTAAAATAAACAGTTACTTAACATTTTTATACAAATAAGAAAACTAATTTTTCGCTCGTAAATATAAAAATTATAAACTTGCTTATAGTGTATAGCATTATTTGGGGAAGAAAATATCAAACCAAATCCTCTGCCTCGTTTTCTTAGTTTTAATTTATTTTAATTTTGTTAAAGGAAATGTATAAGTTATACTATTATTATAGAGGACTAAATGAATATTAAAATATTAAATAATTAAAATTTGAGATGGAAAATTTTGATTAATCTTGAGCAAAAAAGATGGCAAGGAAATCATTTAAATTTTTAAGCCTAATTTGAAATTTTCGCAAGGAATTTATTCTCAGTAAAGATATACTAAAGTAAAATTCAAGCAAATATTTTGAAATCCAAGTGAATGAAGCAAATGTTTATATTTAAATAAATATAATTTATACATTTTAATTACTGTAATGTTATAATTATGTCAACGCACCTAAGACTAAAACTTTAAATTTTAGAAGATTAGAAAACAAATTGGGCATGATGTTGGAAATCATTTTGAAAGTACTTATTGTTATTTTTGTTGAACTCAACATTTGATTTCAACTAAAAAATAGTTTTATATAGTTTAGCTAAATTTTTATATTCATTATTTCATTAAAAATGACGATTTTTATTCTAATACATTTCAATACATTTTAAAATGAGCAAAAATATCATCTTGAGATTTCTTGAATAAATTTAGATCTTCAGATTTACTGAGATGTACAATAAATTTATTGCACATATCTCAAGAAATCTATATTTATTCGAAGCTATATACAAAAGTATATTCCTTATATGAAACATAAGAAATATTTTTAAAAATAAACACGAAATATAAGAAAAAAAAAGAAATATATTTCAGATCTAAGATTAAGAAAAAAAAACAAAGCATATTCCTTTGAAGTTCACAGACAATATATAGATTATTTTAAACAATGCAGAAATATTAAAAGAGAAAATAAATTTCTTCTGACGTCTGATATTTTGTTTTATGAAAGAGAAATTTTTTTGGTTAAATCCCATTTAGCCTCTCACGCGTTTGATTTGTAATTTTCTGAACTGCACTTAAAGAGAAAAAGAGAATGTCTCATTTTCTGAGAATTAAAGAGAATCGCAGATTCTGGATATTGCTGAGAAATATGGCATATCATATATTGTAAAATATAAGGAACCGACTAATCTAAAAGTTTCGAGCTCTTTTAAGTTTTTTTTTCACATTTAAGAAGCATTTTGTTATGAAATATAAATACTTTATTTTGTAGTATACTTATTTTATAGTAATATAGTAGTTTATACTTTTATTTTGTAGTAATGAAATAGTAATTAAATTGATAAGTATAAAATGATGTTGTTTTGTTGTTGTTGTTACTTATGGCACTTGCCATGGACAAGCCCCGCTGATACGATCAGCACATTTTAAGTTAATTTTCTCTTTGTTTTACAAGTACCGCCATCTAGGGCCAAGAGTACGATTTAGCTACACACACGTCACAACCCATTTTAGGAGATGGACTTCAGTCATGCAGATTCATTCATTCATCTCAGATCATAATTTAGATCTGGAACAGAGAACTACCACCTCTGACACCAGTACCACTAGTGGTATTACTCTCGACATGGAGGACTTTGAGACCATGATAGACTTAACGAGAGTCAACCACCACACACTCCGGGAATCTTTTGATCGAACTCGCAACCTAAGAAGTACGAACTAAACGCTCTACCAACTAGGCTATCCCCCTGATGTTGTTCTGAGCTGTTAACGTAGAGTGTGAAGACTTAAAGGCAAGATTAAAATGTCTTGGAACAAAGTTAATTTAGTTACCTTAACGTCCCATTTTAAACCACCACTACGGCTATTTTGGGTTGGACTGATCACATTTTGAACCGCATTCAGCCGAAGAAGATGCATTCTAGTGTCCCTTTCCAAACTTCCACAACACAACAAAGCAGAGACGTTTGGCCTCAGCATATTTAACGTGAAACAAGTCCAACTACACGGCGATTTCCAGGCAAAAACTCCACTGGATAATTAAATGCATAAGTGAAAATAGAGATCTATTCTTGTTTCCCTAGTTCTCTACATCGTCTCCTACTCACCTAGAATGGCGGGTGGGTATGGAAAACATGCTCCACAGTTTCTTATCATACACTTCAATCAAACAGAGTTCCTACCAAACAAATATTTTCCAAATGATTTTAATATATGAATCCTCATCTATTCTTTAATAAAAATAAATGAAAACAGAATATATGTATATCTCAACAAATTTTATATTTCAGGATATAATTGTTTCACATTATTTTTTAAAATCGGAAATTCTTGTAAACGGCCTATCTTAATATCAGTTCTTATATGTCCGCAAACTCTATAAATAGTTTTTTTACTGTAAATATTCTGATACTTAAATAAAATTCCCATAATATGACCACCAAACCATGCAGTGTCCAGAATGGTCTCAGATACAAGGATGTGAGAAGGCGTTTTGGTCTTTGGTGGAATCCGATCTTGAACCTGAAACCCTCTTGAAACAGAGAATTTGAATTCAGAAGCTTCATTTTTACAGAACATCCTCCATGCATTAACCTGCTGTATGTTAGCTTCAGAGAGAGTTGGAAGTTTGAAGAGTGTGATGTTTGTTATCTCTTCATTATCTATATGCTTCGTCATTTGACTTTGGTTTTGAATAATATTCATTAATTAAATACTTGTTTATGTTTATACATATAATTCCAGTTGTAAATTCATTTTCATGCATTTTCATTAAAATGCATTTTCAGGTAATCCTGTTTACACAATTATAAGCATAAGTAATAAAGTAAATAAGTAAAGTAAAAAAGTTACTGATATATCAGTATGAATATAAATAAAGAGTTAATTAAGAAAGATGATGTTGTCGTGTCCGCTTCTTACCACGGAAAGAGGGGTGCAGTAGCTTCTGAGGGTATAGACCCTTGAGCTCCCGAGGGCAGGTATGATATGCAGCTCATATGAGGATGAAACACACACCCACACGCTTGCACAGCCCCTTTTTACAGGGAGGCACATTCACACATCTCACGCATAGAATACAGAAGAACAACCATGCCCGAACCGGGACTCGAACCCGGCACTTACAGAACATGATGAAGACGTGCTACTTCTGTGCCAGAAAGCTGGCAATTTATAAAGAATGTCAATATAATATCAATAAACCGTAACATTGTTTTCCTCGCAGAGATTAATTCTTCCATTTTCAATAAACTTCCAAATCGTGTTTCAATTCTCCTATCTTCTTAAATCTCCTCAAGTATACTCTATTAATTTAAAATCGAAGAATAAATCACAAGAATAGAAAATATTATATACGATCATTAATCTCGAGATATTTTTATCTTCAAAAAATCTGGAAAGGTTTAGAAAGAATTTCCTTAAGTATTTTTGAGTCCTTGTTTTGGGAGAATATTTTAAAATTTCGAATATCCTGATATATCCTTGCATTATATATATGTTTTTAGATTATATTTTACTAAATTTATCATTATTACGTACTCTTAACTATGAAGATATTTTTCACATTTAGAGAATTTCTCATTTAAAGGACATTTTTCATTAAATAGAGCTATCGATACTTTATTGTCACTAAAAGAGACGTTTATATTTAGGCTATCTTGCATCCATGAATTTTATAAAGATTACTGTCAACTTTATCAATGTTTAAGGCCTGCAACAAAGATATTATCAAAGAATAATGGGAAATAAAAGAGCGCTAGGTAATCATATTTTATTGATAAAGATGTCCATCCTCATTATTGATTTATTTGAATAAAATGATGAATAGCTACTGTATTGTTCTTTCAAAATTCATTCAAATTTGATTTTCGAAATCATTTCAGAGGAGGGATGAAATAAATGTCGATGAGCTTTAAAAATAAATGATTAATAGACGGCTTGGATTAATTTTTATAAGACACTAATTTGTTATGTTCAGCTCCTTTATTAAGTCCAAAAGTTTGCCTCTAATGATGACGAAAGTCAAACTATTAATAATGTATGTCACTCCGAGAAGTTCTGAAAGGTGATAGTCTGTCATTAAATAACGATTCTACATAACTTCACCATATTTCTCTAAGCATGTCAGGCATTTATATTCATTTTATTTTCTAAGTATTTCATGCATTTTATTTTCTGATTATTTCAGACATATATTCACCATATTTCTATTAAGCATATCAGGCTTTAATGTAACGTTACATTTTGTTTATTCCTGTTTATTAAAATTAGGAACAGAGTAATAAAATAACTGATCACGGTGCTTCTTTTAATATAATATTATTTTCACGTAATAATAGTAATTATTTCTTGATGTTCTAATTCGATGCTGTCGTTAAGAGCATTTTTATCCAAATCGGTTGCTAGGTCATTGTTATATATTCCTAGCTTCTAATGAGAAATATCACTCAACTATCTCCCTTGTTTGAAATCTGTCTGTTTTCTGATATATATTGATTATATAAACAAAATTATTTCCATTGGTTTAAGAAGTAAAAAAATACTAAGAAAATGCAATGTCTGTTAATTAAAAGAAATCACAAAACTGTTCTATTTAGTATTAATTATATTAACGTCTATTTTGAATCAATGAAAAAAATATTTTAGGTAGAAATTTGAATACTGAATCATAGTCAGGCAATCCTTCCCTCCCTTACTTGCCCATTCCATTTTCTATACAAAGACCATATGTAGGTTATTTGAATCTCAGGACCTGTCATATTATATATATATATATATATATATATATATATATATATATATATATATATATATATATATATACAGGAAATCCCTGAATCTATCGGCTAAATTTTAAGGGTTGGTAAAACATCTATAACAAAGCACCTTTTTTTGTATAGTAATAGGTTGTAGTAAATGAAAAGTGTACTTGAAAGAAGTAAGTGCAAGCAAGTTGGGAAAATGTATTGCCTACCAGACTTCCAATGAATCTAATGAAAACTTCATTTGAAAACTTTCAGTTGCCACTGCAATTGTTCATTGAGCAATCGGCATCTTAGAAAGAATGTACGCTAATTACTTCCCAGGTATTACATCCTGTAGCCTAATATTGTACAATATCGTATCACATTATAAGATATTAAACAATATTGCGAATATTGTTTAATATTGTAAAATATTTGTGTGCTACTAGGGTTCCTAGGCACTAATAGGCTTGTATCGATGCTGGTTGTGGTGGGAGATTATGTGGCGAATACTTAATAAGCCAAATAAAAAACCTCGATCTGAAGTGTCACTTTTGCTCGATGGTCATGTTACTTGGCTACTAACCGTTAAATTGGGAGTTCGGGCCTTGTGAGATCCGCATGAGCTACAATATGACAGTTCTTCTATGGAATCAAATATCGAACTTAAAACCTTACTACTCATCAGCTAAGACCATTCCAGATTTATGTGGCTCCCTGTATATGATGAATATTTGGTAAAAGATTTAAAATTCAAAACATCTGATTTTAAATACGAGTTATTAGTACTAAAACATCTCAGTTTTTATCAAACAGGAATGAATAGGGATTTAACGTGGTAAGCAGAAATTAAGGTTATTTCAACAGAGATAATAGATTTCCGAAAACTAATATGTGATTATTTACAGATTAATAATTTGTTCAATTTAAATGTTTCATAGCAAATTTATTGCATACGATTCAATAAACAAGAGCGGGAAAAATTTCTCTTTAGTTGTTTCATGCCCTGACCCATGTGATAATCAGAATTCTAATTATCTACGCAAAAATATTAACTATGTAACAATGTGCTATAGACAACTACAGTCGAGACTAAAATTAATTGAATAAATTATAAAATGACAATGCCCTAAAAAACTTAAATTACAAAATTGCAACGCCCTAAAAATTGTTGGCTAAAAGCTTGAAAAGGAAACAGAATTTAGATTATACAAAATTTAATAAATTTGAATAAATTGTGATTTAAATGATCGTTCGAGATTATAGAACCCTGCTTGCTGTCAACAATTGTAAATACAGAGAAAAAGAGGGGAAGGACTGCCAATCGAAATTTAGAAAAATGCGAGAAATTGCATAGAAAACAATATCCACATTATGGATATTGTCATACCACCAACCACCATGGAACTGTTTTGTCCTCCTATAAAGGATGTGAAGTGAAGGTGGAATAATGGTTGCTCGGGAATGGTAGTAATTGGAGTAAGATTGGAGAGTATCAACGCAGTGTGTGTGTGTGTGTGTGTGTGTTTTGAAGGAGTTCCAAGGGAAACTCGGAGTTATAATTAATAACCTAGAATGTAATCTTCATTTGTAGATATTTCGTATAGAATCATCTATGTATACATCATTCATGATAAACTTTAACAAAATATCTGGGTACTTACGTATTAGACCGTCCAACTTTATCGCCAAATCTGAAGTCTTCGCCAATGAGTTGCTAAATCACAAATTATGGCAAAACGACAATGTTGTAATCCGTTGATCTTTATCGCCAAATATAAATTCGTCGCCAATGACTTTATAAACCTTTGGCAAAGATGGTGTAACCATTATAAATACTACCCAAATGCTTTTTTGCTTCGTAAAACTATAATGTTGAACGGGGCTTTTATTTTTTTATTCCAGAATTGTTATAATATGATTTGTGTCACTTGGATATTGTTTCATTTATTCAAGTTGATATATTCCAAAGGCTACAGATTATAGCTACAGCAGTATTTATGAGACACAACAATTAGTAAGAGGGACGTGATAAAACGAATAATTTGACAGATATAATAAATATTAGGCAACCAGTTACTGGAATAATAATGATACAAAATCATCAAGTGCACAAATTTTTGATCGATATCAATAATAATGTATATACCCTTCACTATTTATTTATAAATAAAATGACGAAACTTTGCAACAATGGGGCGGTCTAAAACAGGTCCTGACTAAAGTAGGGGCATACGGGCCTCCACAGAATTGGGGCTCCCCAATTGAATATAAATTTTATTTTACGTTTCCTTCTTTAATGAATCCTTTTCAATACTAAAGTAGTGAAGCAGAGGGGGCCCCCAAAGAAGTTTTTGTCCAGATCCCCGACTAGGCTAAGTCGGGCCCTGGTCTAGAAAATTTGTGTATTGCTGTTGTTAATTGTAGGAGGAGAATATGTTAAAGAATACTAATTAAGGAGTAGCACAAAATAAGAAATATAGTTTTTAAAAAGCAACAAAAATCATTAGATAATTGGAAAATTGATTGGTAAGAAAAAAAATCATTTTCTTTTTAAAGAAACGTTAAGCAAAATTGACTTCTGGCAGATTTATTCGAAGAAGTTTGCCTTAAAAATGTGGAAGTTTTTTTAAAAGTAATGTTTAAAATGTAATTCATCAAGTTTTTTAAAAATAATCTTTTATAAAAAATAATGTGCAAAAACTTTTAATAAAATCTATAGTATTATAATGTTTTTCCATTTTTCTTATTTATTTATAAGCTGAGGTAATTCACGATGCTATGAAACCGCGAATTAAGTAGTCGATACGGATGTAGTTTTAAGGAATCAATTAATCAAAATCTATAATCGATTTGAAAATTGATGAGTAACGATTTACAAACTAATTCTTTCTTATTTTATAAGATAATTAAAGTATTTGGAGAGCCAATGCAATGATTATAGTTATCTAATTGGATATTATTGATTTTTCACTGTATTCACAAGCATTCATTTATCAAATTATTCATAAAATTAGAATTTAACTTATAAACCCTTGGAAAAGTCTCCTTTCTAGTATTACTGATACGAATGTTTAACAAAAATATTTATATTCCGAATGAATACCCGATAATAGAATTCAATTAAAACCACCACAGTATATTCTATAAATAGATAATCTATATGAGCTCATAAATGTCTGTAGAAATCGAAAAATGCCCGGGGAAACCTTATCTATGCTTCTTTAATACATTCCTTGTTCTTGATAGTAAAGCATTCCTTAAGTTAATTTACCTTATATTTGATTCTATACAGAATTAATTGCATTTATTTTTTACTTTTCCGCTTCTTGGGCGTTAAGGATTATAAGTAGCCGAGTAAATATTTTATGGCATCAATGTAAAAAGAAACTATTATGTACTTTGAAATATTGGATAAATGTTTCAACGAATGTTCCCTTTTTCTAAATTAAGGAAAAAAATCAATTATAGATAAATACTTTTCATCTGAAATAGAATTTAGTGTTTTTTATGAATAAATTATAGCTAATAGCAAATTATTTGTTTTAATCTAATATACAAAAAAAAATTCAACTGAAATCACAATAATTTTTTTAAAGAAAACTATAATTGTTATTTTTCATTATCATTGAATTATTCATTAAAGATTCAAATAATGAGTTTAATAAGTTTCATTTTGAGTTTAAAAGTTGAAATTATCTGACATTTTATGAACACTAATATTAGCATTCTCACATCTTTAATAAAGAAATGAATTAAGATTATAAATAAACATTTAGCTCTAATATAGAATGATAAGGATAACGCGCTATATTAAAAAATTATCCTTAAAAAGCTAAATATTTTAGAATTAATTTTTTTAATAACTAGAGTTCAAGTATTTTTAATGTACATTTTATATTTAGGTATACAGAAATTCAAGGAGCAACTTTTCATTAGTGTACAATTTAAACCTAAATCTGGATATTTTCATAAGAACCAGTGGAAGAGACACTCACCGTCCATGCAACCTTCTGGACCTAACACTGTTCCAGACGGACAGACATCGCACTTCATACCTTTAATCCCTTGTTTACAAACACAACGTCCAGTCATTTGTTCACAATCATCTCGGACTGATCCATATTGGTTACAGTTACAAGCTGAAATAGGATAATAAATGTTCAGTAACATACTAAACGATGGAAAAATTATAGAAATAAATAAATTAAGATGTTCGAATTAAATTAAAATGTATTTTATTAAAAAAATTATTTTTGTTCTTGTTATATTGGTAACTCATTCGATTGTTTTTGAATCTCAAAATGTTGCTACATGGGAAATTCACTGAATAAATTCATACATGTATTTTTCAACTTCTATAAAATATTATATGGAATTTCTTCGCACATTTTTCTTAACAATATCACTAAAAATTCAGAATTTAAATATACAAATTTTAAATTTATTATATTATATATTTGGTTCCTTTATGAAATATATTTGATTATTATATACATTGATTATAATTCATTTACAAATCTTCTATGGAATTTCAAAATTTTTTATGGTTCTTTTTTATACGATATAATTGGTATTTAATACATCAAAATTCATTCTTAGCATTTTCTCAATACTTCATTAGAATATTAAACACCTTATTTCAATACTTTTCCAAACAGTTTAAATTACCTAATTACCTGAAGTACTTAATTATGTTTATTATAGAAAAACTAAAATTACATACAATCTTTGCTGATCAAGATATGTTCTGTCTTAATTTAACAGTGCAATAAAAAATGATTTTTTTTTGCCGTAATGCAACATATTCTTCTTTGTAATATTATATTTTACTACTACATTTTCTTTAAAAATATATGGATTAGATTTTTAATATTTTTACTCATCACAAAGCTTAACTTTCGTTTAAAAGCTCAAACTGAATTTAATAGTCAAATTGATTTTTTGACTTCTTTTTTCATTAATATACATTTTTTTCTTTAATATCTTCTTTTTTCCCAAAATTTTTCTACTTAATAGAGATTTTTCTTTTTCACTTAACTTCCAAAAAACTATGTCTGTCGTAATAATTATATATTCTGCATTGCAAAATATGCCTTAATAATAATAATAATTGTTTTAATTAGTTTTAAAGTAAAAAAATTTCTTTTTGCTTGAAAAAGTTTAATCTAAATACTCATAATATACATGCCAAAAGTTGATCGCTCTTTATTTTCTCATGTATCATTAATGTCTTTTATATTGTGATTTCCTGTCTTATTATTGTTTTTTTTATCTTATATCGAAAATTAAAGAAATGAGTTAGAATTAAATATAAAATAAAATAAAATTTTCGGTGTAACAATAATTAAAATTTTTCTTTTTAAAAGTAAATGTATACAATATTACTGTACAAAATAAATATGCAAATAGTTAGGAGCAAGGAGGACTATCGTATGCACTCATTGAAATTTTCTTGAAATTTGGAAAAAAAAAAGATGCAATAATTGTCGTTGAAAGCAATATTAATAAAGGATATTGAATTCCTTTTGTATTTTAATCAAATATAAAGCAATAATAGTTCATTTATACTTCATTTCCCACCAGTCTAAATATATTAAATTACAATTTAGACAGTCATAATGTACTAGCGAATTTATTTGTAAAAATAAATAAGATAGCCGATTTTGAAATGCTTGACTTGACTACTTCTGAAATATTTTGATAGATTTATTCTTTGAAAACCGATGAATTGAATTTGAAATGAATGAATTTATTTCACGATTATTCGGTTAAAACCAATATTTTTAGTTAATTTAATCACTACAATTATTATTATTTTTTTGAATATTATTATCAAAGATTATGTATTATCATCATTACTATTATTGATTATTAATATTATTATCAAATATTCGTATTTATCAATATTATTATCATTTATTAATATTATTATTAAATATTATTATTGACCAATATTATTATCAAATATTATTTATTAATATTATTATTATTAAAGATTATTATTGATCAATATTATTATCAAATATTCGTATTTATTAATGTTATTATTAAAGATTATTATTGATCAATATTATTATCAAATATCCTCATTTTTTAAATATTCTAATTTATCAATATTATTTATCAATATTATTGATCAAATATTATTATTAATATGATATTTATGCTGATAAAGGAGATTATATCTTACAAGAGCAGCCACTGTTTCCTTCGGTTGCTTTGTGGAGTCCCCAGTAACCTGGTTCACATCGATCACACCGCAGGCCTCCAACACCGGGCTTACAGGAGCACTGTTTGGTTTCAGCATCACATGTCAAACCATACGAACCGAGTCTGTTACAGTTACAAATGCCTGTAAAAGAAGATAAAGCTTTTTTTAGCATAAAATAAAGCATCGCAATTTCTTTCTTTACCGTAATAAAACTGTTAGGACAGAAAATTTTAGCTAAACAAACAAAAATATTTAATCTAAAAATGCAAATACGATTGTGGTCCTATTTCGTAAGTTATAAAAGCTACATCAATTTATAAACTTGATATACATTCAATGCATTAATATGTTGAGTATTTAGCATCAGAATCAATCACATACATATATTTTCAATAATTTATTCTTCGGAACCAAAAAATGAATCAATAATTTACCTTTAGAACATAAATTTTCATAAACGTTCATCCATTCATTTGATTTCCAAAAGAAGAATTTAGGTATTTCGCAGTTGAAAATAGTGGATATCAAAAAATCTCTGTTAAGTAACATCCATCTAAATTTACATATCAACGAACTTTTAACATTTCGTTGTTATTATTACTCATGGCGCTTTTTCAAGCCCGCTGACACGCCTTTCAGCGATTTAAACCGATTCAGTCTCTCTCGTTTTTTAGTAGCGTCAACTAAGGCCAAGAGTACTATTTAGCTTTCCATTTTGGCTGCAATGCGTTCCGAACGCGTCTGCATTAAACCTGGTTATTCATGACCTTAAATGACCTTCCAGAAATCCATGTTCATCATGAAGCTGGACAAGCATTATAAGGTATGTCACTGTTAAAGCTCATTTCCCATTTTTCGCTTTTTTTCTGAAGTCGGAATTTAAGCAGTGCAACATTTTATGATTCCTGGTTTGGGTAAAGCAGCTTCACTAACAAAGATTTCTCTTTTCCTTGCTTACTCATATAGCATGCAACGGAGAACTGGTTAAGGATAAAGAGAATTTTTTTTTTAAATAATTGTCTGTCGCTTTTGCATATTTAAAACTAAGCATCCATATTAGCGCCACTTATCAGTTTTTTAAAATTATTTTTTCTTACCCCAAATTTCTCATGCTAAATCTGCATTTTTTTGCTTTATTTTACAGGTTTTATGAATTTTTAAATTTTTTATGGACTTTTTGCCCACTTGGTACATACATATATATATATTTCGGTAGCTTTATAAAAATGGGCATGCTTATTTATTTTTTTATTATATTATGGTGGTTTATTAATTAAAAAAAACGTAAGGTACACCAAAGTAATAAAATTTTCCTAAGTATTTATTATAAACGTTCATCCAATATTTCTATGCTTAAAAATAATTTTTTTTATTATGATAAATTAGAAAATAATAATAAGTTTCAAATAAATTTATTATCAAATATTATTTTGCTTTACCCAATCAAATGGAATATAATCTAGCCAGTTAAAGGAATAATTAATATCCCACTATAAATTAAAATGCTAATTTATTTAATAATGGTTTTAGTACTTAAAACTGAAATATTAAAATATATACTCAACATATAGTAGCTCAACATATAGTAATAATAAATTTATGATTTTTACAAATTTATTTATTTGGAAATTTTAATTTTATATTAACTGTTTTTTGTCCCAGCCAGGTACTAAGTTGGGAAGATTAAGATAAGTTTCATAAGGTTGAAATGCTTGCTAATTTAAATTGTTTTTTTGGTTGAATTTTAGTAATCAGAATACATCCATGTTTATTTTTGTCGCTAGTAACTATTCAACTTATACAGTAAGACATTTTAATGCATATCATGATTTTATATCTATCAAGAAATATCGATTATTATCATATATTGATTTTTAACTTTTCAAGAAATACAATAGAGATATTGTATATACGAGTAAATTTCTAAGAAGGCTCAAAGTTAAGAAATTACTACCAGGAAACAAAGGGTTTTAGAATTTGTTTTTTTTCCTCATGTCCTTAAATACAATTATCTCTAAAGCGTTTACTGGAAAAGTATTTTGAGACTCATAAAATTGTTTTGAAGAATTGACTGTATTTGCTTGTAATTATGTGCAATAAGGCAATAAACAAAGACAAAAAAATATAAATTTTACTTAACGTTATCAACCTCCCAAGTCCTCATCTGAATGATATTGAAACTATATTAAGCTTTCTATTTTTCAGAATTCAAAATTCTTATAAATAACAAATACATCTTAATAGATAGTTTAGATTTCCAATTAAACAACGTAAATTCTTTTATTACGTCACTAATATAATTTATCGCTAAATGCGATACTTTTAAGATAGATTTCCTTTTAAAAAATTCTTAAAGTAAAAAGATACCGAATTTAGGTTACATTGTCATTGTTTTTCCGCTTGAAAAAAGATTTCTGAGTATCGATTAATTCAGATCCCAGTAAGAAGATATAATCTTAACAAGTTTTCCAAAAAATCCTGAGATTAATGATAAATCGCTGCTCGCTTTTTAATTTTCGAGACAAATGATAAATTACAAATGTTTCTTGAATGTGTCTATTGATAAATTAACTATTTTTATTTTTATAGCTGTGGTGTTATATCAAAAATATTTTTTTTGTCCTGGGAGAATAAAATATAATTATATTTTTAATTATTATCGTTTTCTCGACTTTCCTCCGTTTACTTTATCGATATAACGTAGATTGTTGTTGAAAGAAAAATCATCAAAGCATTTAATCAGTATTCTTTTAATGGACACGAACTTTAATCCATTCATATTATGTTTGAACCTCTTATTCTATGTAACAATATTTTTTGATTAAAAATTCCTAATTTAGATTTTTATTTGTTTATTTAGAAAGCTTATGAATTTTTAAAGCATGATTTATTACTTTATAATAATTGCTTTCTTTTATGATCTATAAAGGAAATACTTTATATTATATATATAATGATATTTTAAACTCGAATTTAAATTGTAATTAATTACCATAGTTTTGCCTTAAATCAGCCCATTGTAACTTCCTTCTGGTTTTGTTATTTCCTGATCCCTTTCCACGTTTTTTATTTAATAAATCAAATGAAATATTATAAAGATAATGCGTCATTGATGACTCCACGTGCCTAGCAGATGGTTAATAACTCACTGATGTAAATAGATTCTTTTAAAGGATACCAGCCTTTCTTTTGTCTGAAGGTCAACATAAGGTCAATACATAAGGATTCCTGTTAGAAATCTACACGTGTATGATTTAAGAGGACTCATGGTACAGAGAAGCAGCAAAAATAATTTCGTTCCTTTTTAGACTCTTCTGCCGGCTTGTGTTTTTGTGCCACCCTGATAGTAAATAACGTCTGCCTCTCGAGATGAAAAAAAAAAAAAAACGAAAATTCAACATCTGTTGAATTTTTGTTTTATTCCATCTCGAGATGCTGAATTTTCAACATCTGTTTTCACCATAACGACTCTGCGATCTGCTAGAAATAAAAAAAAAATAATAATGCAATCTCTCACACACACAAACACACCCACACACCCCCACACATTTCACATTATGTTTTCTTTCTGCCTTAATTGATTTGTAATGTTATTCAGAATAAAAAATTCATAAATAAGTAAAAAAAATCATGAAATCAGTCAAATTGGCAAACTAATTGATTGATGTTAAGACTCGGATATGCAATGGTAAATATTAAAAACGAATTTATCAATTAAATATAATTTATGTAAATTAAAGTGGATTTATATTTAAATAATAAATAAGCATATAAAAATTAAGTATTTTTCATAATATTCCATTATTTAATGCATATATAAACCAAAAAATTGGTATTTTTAATTTTTTTTCATATGTAAGTAGGTGCAATTTGTTGAAAATTCAAAGACAGTACAACTATAATCAAATAGTTTTGAAATATGTAATATTTCAATTAAATAACATGGAATTATTATGAAATAAAAAATTAAGGATTTATACGTGAAAGAAAATGCACAAGCATCTAAAAATAAAATAAAATGAACTCCTTTTAAATAAAAGTTTAATATTGCTTAGTTTTTCGTTACGTTTTAAATCTGATTATCAATTCAAAATTAGAAATATAATTTCTCAAATAGTTTGTTATGGAATCGAGAGAATTGTTTATAATATATCGTCCTCACCATTCACTTATCTACTACATATTTCACAACAATTTAAAAAATTTCCTTTAAATGCTAAATTACTCATTCTATTACCAAACGATACTTTAACGTTCGATATTTTGAATACCCATCAATATCAAGAGCAACTTGCAATGGCGTTGTGTCGGCACTTGGAATTGAGAAATTTGTGAAACTGAAAAGCATATTTAATCACTTTCTTAGAATTCCATAACCGAATATTTTCCATATACAGACTTGCTATCAAATTAATTTTAATAATATTTATCAATAACTTTACTAATAATAGTCGAAATTCATATTACGTTTATAAACTAGTTTAACTACTTATCGGAATCGCAAAATATTATAGCCGCATATTTCTTATAACCTTTTCCTAAATTTTACCAGAAAATTAACTATTATTTTATTTATTAGCACATTAAAGGCGGGGATCTTGGCGAAAGTAGGCTAAGTAACGCGGCGACCACCCCGCCTTGTTTTTCGTCCTAGAGCGGGCGATATTTTGTGTAATACTAAAAAAATTTAGACTTAAAAAAGTTTATTTAAACTCTTAAAACTACAAGAAAGATTAAAGAAGAACTAAACACTAATTACAATGTAGCGCAATGTAGCTGCAAACCGTACTAATACGACTCCTTCCTTTAAGCTACAGTCCAGATAAATCAAAGTACTACGACTCCCACCTTTAAGCTACAGTATTGATAAATCGACCCACCTTTAATGTGTTGATTGGTTATAGATGGATAAAGTCAGTTAAATGACAATACAAAATTAAACCAATTTAATCTAACCAAATGAGAACTAATTAATTAAATTTAACGAAAAATGTTGAAGATTAAAAACCTATATTTATGAAAAATGTTATTAAACTCCTGGTATTAACTAGAATTAAATGAAAGTAATTCAAAAATGTTAAATGTGGACGAATAAGAGGTATATTTCATAGAATGTTATAATTAAGATAATTATTTGACTTTTGTGATTTTTTTCATACCAAAATAAGACCTTTTTTCAATTAAGAAGCTCATTATTTGTTAGTTTTAGTGTTTTAAAGCAAATGAGAAATTCCTTTAAAATTGATTGCTTCGATTAAATAAAATTTAGAACGGAATAAATTGATTTGAAATAAAACAATACTTAAAATTACAAGTATATGCATTAGATAGTAAATTAATTATTGTAGCAAAATCATCAAATATAACCTTTGTAACGAAGTTATTTCTCATTCAGAATGACTTAAATAAATGTCTTCTAACAACGCTTTGACATCAGTATTGACTTTGAAATAAATGTTTTCGAAACTTATAATTTCTGTAGCAAAACTTTCAGAAACGTAAATGAGATTTAGCGTGGAGTTTCAAAAATCTTTGATCACTTCGCTTGGATCTAAGCAAACATTCGATTGCTATTTTATTGACATCGTTTCTTCATTTTAGAAATCTCTATGATGCGAAACGACTGATGTTTCCAGCTAAAATGTGATGATGCTCAGATGAAACTAGCATTTCATGAAGAAAAGGAACTATATTGTAATAGAATTTTAGTCGGACCAGAATAAAATAATCTTAAATATATACTTCATTTAAATAGAATCAGATGTATGTTAATGCAACTAAATTTAAAATGGTAAGGATGGTTCAAAAATTAAGTTACGATTGAGTACAATTTTTAAAAAATAATGAATGTATTCCCTTATGTATAAATAAATCAAGTATTGTCAGCTTTAATTATTATATAAAATTGAATCTAATGAGATTCTACCTAAAATGAAAGAAATTAGCTATGTGTTACAGCAAAAAAATGAAATAGAAATAGAATAATTAGCATTATATTATTTTAATTATAAAATGTGATATATTTCAGATATTTTTAAAAATGATAACATTTTTGTGATGACACATTTTTACATTAATGCATGATATATGATAAATGGTGCACAGATATGAACATACTATATACATTGCAGTATTTCATCGAATTCTCATAAATAATGTTATTTGTTGGAGGATTTACAGAAGATCCGAAAAGATAGCCAAACATCAAGTATATTTTCATCAATGTAAAATAAGTCGAATTTGGGCTAAATAAGTTTAAAAGAATTCTGTTAGATGAGTTTAAGATATAATTAAAATAGATATAAAAGTAATTGCTTATAAGAAGATGATAAGTCTTATGACAGAATCTTCTAAAAAGTATGAAAACTTGAATTCATCCACCATTATTCATTCATCCATCATTATTGATTCATTCATCATTATTCATTCATCCATCATTATTGATTCATCTATCATTACTTAACTACAAAAAATATAGATATTAAATATACTTAAATAATAAAATAAAAATAGCACTCCAAAAAAAAACTAAGTCCAATTTTTTGAAAAAAAATATATTGCAATTAATATTATTTTGTGATCGACCTATAAGTAAGCTCAAACCAACATATACATGACAGTAAAGTTAAAAAGTAATATGCATTATTTGCTGTAAAAGTTTCAACCTTTATTATAGCATTCCAACGGATTCGAACAAATAATTAGAAAAGAGCTATTTCGTTCAAAATGAGGATGCGGACTATGTTATACAGATTTCCAACAAATTTGATTTATCACCTGCTCAATATGTTAGCAACAAAGAATAATATGTGTTATGGTAATTAATCAATTTAGTCTAAATTTTCAAAATGCAATAAAAAATATTTCTTTAAATATTTTGCTATGCTTTGTTAGATTGACATATCTCTTCAAAACTACAATAAAGTTATGTTCAGAAGCATCACAGAATTTTAATCAATAAGAATAGAAGAAACAGAAGCCGGCAGTCTACTCTCCGAATTTCCATGCCATACCAATATCAGAGGAATAGACCATTAGGAGAATTTAACGTGCACCCTACTCAATTACACACACAATCCAGAAGACATGAAAGATATTGGCATCCATAATAATCGAATTCGAATTGATATCGAAGTCAACAAAATCTGAATGAATTATTATATGTTTAGAGATTAAAATTTTTTGATAATACGTTAAAATCGAAGGAGTTTACCACATTTAGCTTCTTGTATTTTTGTTCAAAAAAGAACAGCATCCATTAAATACATCATAATAATCGTACTGTAAAATTTAAATCTTAATTTTAAAGAAGAAGGAGTGATTTTCTCCAAACTTTCTCACCCATTCTCTAATAAAAGTACGTACTATCCTCCATTCCTTTTAAAAATTTATGGACCCTGGGTACGACGGAAAACTCTTTACATGTCATTAGTGTGCAATAGTTGTGAAATACTAACCTTTGGCATGAATTTAACCTTTTTACCGACCACATGGTCTAATTTTTGCCAACCATGAACTTTTCCGATTGCTGGCTTTCTGGCACAGAGGTAGAGCGTCTTCCTCGTGTTCTGGGGGTGCAGGGTTCGAGTCCCGGTTAGGGCATGGTTGTTCTTCTGTGTGCTATCTGTGAGATGTGTGAATGTGCCCACCTGTAAAAAGGGGCTGTACAAGCAAACGTGGTGAGTGTGTAGCTAAGTAGTACTCTTGGCTCTAGTTGGCACTACTTCAAAAACAAGAGACACTCCTTTCGGCTTAAATCTGTTGCTGTATCAGCGTGGAGCTTGTCCATGGCAAGTGCCATAAGTAACAACAACAATAACAACTTATCCGATAGATATTCATCACTATGCAAAAATCGAATTTGAGTTTTAGACATATTTTTTGTAACCGATTGAAACTGGAGTTGTAGTTATAATCATCAAAGATAAAAAATTGTGAGCTGGCGTCCTTGCATAGAAGCAGTACGTCTTCCCCGAGGACTAGGCGTCCAGAGTTCGAGTCCCGGTTGTTTTTGTGTGTTCTATCTGTAAAGCGCCCCCCCCCCTCGTAAAAGGAAGCTGTGCAAGCGATTGTGATGAGTCAGTAGCTAAGTCATACTTTTGGCTTTACTTCAAAACAAGAGATGCTCCCATCGATTTAAAAATCGCTGATGTCTTGGTGAAGCTTGTCCATGTCAAGTGGCACTAATAAAAACAACAATTGTAATCCCAAAATTTCAAGTTCGATATAATTTCTTCAACACATTTTTAAATTATTGGTTTTACATGCTTCCGAAAGAGCAAATAGGCAGACATGCAATATTCAGTGAAATTAGGTTCAAAATTTGATATTTGAAAAAAATAGAGGTTTTGATAAACCTCTGTAGATGTGTATGTACTGAATTTTAAGAATTTAATACCCTTTTTTGTAGTTATTTCATTAAATTATATTCGAACACCTGGATAGACAAACTCTTTCTAGATTAATTTTGCTCAAAGATCTTTATAGTTATCTTTATCAGAAACAGACAAATAAGCAGGCATTACATCAATAATGAGTTTTCGAACTCAGCGAGGTTTAAAACGTGAAAATTTATCAAAATCTCCAGATCGACTTTTTTGACCTACTTTTTCGATATTTCTAGAAATTGAAGCTTACAAGCAAGTAAAAATGAAGAAAATGGACCATATTATAACTCGTATTCAGTATGTAGTATAATTCCTTTATTCAGTTTGGAGAACTCTGCTTCACAAGAGACTCAAATAGAATTACCATAATGTTATGAGTCGAATGTTCGGTCATGACATTTCTCTTCGAGTAGATTTACGTGTGATGAAATGTTTAAATTATATGTTCGTAAATTTATTCCAGATAGCTTATTTAGAGTTATTAGTGTAGCAGACCATTACGCAAGTGGTTCCAGTGGTACTTGAGAGAATTCGTATAAATTACATGAGATTTATGGTCACCGGTTCAGAAGATTATGTAACTAACAGAGAGCATTTCAAAATCCCTGACTCGTACTTACTAGATTTGATAGGCGCATACATATGCAAAGGCATACTCAAATGCACTTCACTGCAATTGTAATCATGGGTAATATTTGAATTACTTTGGATATACATTTATTTTCATTGATAAATTGATTTTCTTCTAATTTCAAAAATATCTCACTATGTATCTAACTCCTTTTGAAGGGTTTTTTTCTTACTACCAATAATATACTTTATTAAATTATTTTTCGGATCAATCTAGGTTCAAAATATTTTTTAGTAAGACATTCAATTGAATCTATATCTTTATTTACTATATTTCAATGGATACTATATTTAAAAAAATATCTTACTATGTCTTCTAATGCCTATTTAAGTTTTTTTTTCTCACTGCCAATAATATACTTTATTAAATTATTTTTTGAATCAATCTACTTTCAAAATTTTTTTTAGTAAGACATTCAATTGAATCTATATTTTTAAAATTATAATATATATAGAAATATGATTATTTTTGGAACAAATTTAGGCCAAAATAAATTAAGGAAATGGAAAATATTTAAAAAATAGACGGTGGTAAATATTTAAAATTTATATGGATTTGTACATTAAAAAATTCTTCTCAACAGCAAAAGGCTGATCGAAAAGATGTATTGAAAATAATACTTGTGCATGCACGCAAATACACACACACACACACACACACGCAAATACATTTTACGACCTGATATCATCCACCAGTTTCCTTTGCCATAGGATAATAGATGTATTCAATAATAAGTATTTTCAAATGCCTTGAAAACTTTTTTGCTAGCATTATGAATGAGATATTATCAACAGTTTTCTAATAAATACGAAATAAGAAGAAAAAAAACATTATGATATCATCCAAAATCAAAACAGCAAAATGAAATCCTCCCATCGTATTTCCCAAAATTCTTTTCGAATAATGTACTGTATTTTTCAATCTTTAAGAGAAATGATAAATTGCGTGAAGCAGTCAATCAATCAATGTCAGGTTAGAAATTATTGTATTCTTTTCTTCTCAATTTATTGCTTATAAGAACGGAAGATTATAAATTATTACGTTCGACCTTCGCTCTAGGATGAAATGAATCTAACTGAAAAGTTCCAAAATAGCATTTGGCATAAATATTCTTCATAGGAATCTTCAAAAGATATTAATTCCGCTTCTCTTGGCACCATGCCAATCGTAAAGCATGTAATTCCATGCCAAATTCTTCGGCATCTGAAATATTGATTTAAATGTCACGGCATGCATATTTGCTCGGAATGAAATATTACAAGACATCGAATGAATATTACATCTTCCTGTAAGATCGCGGCCGCAGATTTATTTCTGCTTCTCTGTTTAGCATGATTTCGCACTCAAATTCTTTGTGTTTCGTGGGCTCTCGAAATGGAAAGTTTGAATATCATTTCATTTTCGAAACCTGATCGTGAGTTTTCATTTCGCATTTTTATTTACGAATTAAATTAAGCAGCATTCATTAATGTGATTTTTATTTTTTGTTATTTTTGTGCGGTCAGCAATCAGTTTCAAACCGTAAATCTGAAAAGTTATATTTTAAGAGTCAAGGATTGAAAGATGTTTCAATTAATTCGAAATTTATTTTTACTGATGAAATATGAAAATCCTATTTTTATTCATGACTTGATACACACAATTATTAAACTTATTAACGAATTAAAAAAGCAACATTCGTTTATGCAATTTTTACTTTTTATTATTTTTGTGCGGTCAGTAATCAGTTTGAAACCGTAAATTTGAATAGTTATATTTTAACAATAAGGGATCAAAAGACGTTTGAATTCATTCGAAATTTATTTTTACTAATAAAATATGAAAATTCTATTTTTATTTATGATTTGATACACACAATTATTGATTTTCCCCGTTTACCTTTAAAGTATGATATGTTATTTTATAAAATAATTGAATTATGCATTTTAAAGAAAAAAAAACATCCTATTAAAAATAAATTAAGGTTTATGTTATGTTTGTTAAAAATGTTCCTCAATTGGCACGCTAAATAAAGGACAAAATCATAAGTACTACAACAAAATATCTCAAATATAATTGGCATATACCTGATAAAAAGATTAAATGTACTTGTATTTCTAAAGACATTTAAGTAACTGTAATATAAAAGTATAAATGATTCTTTAATAAGTAACTGTTTAATGATTCAATCATTGTATTATTTTCTCATGAAATACAAGATCTTTTTCAATCCATTCATGGAACAATATTCATAATATTTCTGTAATTTTTAAATAAAATTTATTTTCAACTTACGATAATTTTGCAAAGGATTTTTCATTTTATTATTCACTATCATCTTCCTCGGAGAGAGGAGTGATTTCATATTATAATCAAAAACTTTTCGTTTGTTGTTTGGTTTTTAGTCTTCTTGAAGATCAAAATATTAGTACAAGGCTGAGTTAACTTCAACTCTCAACATTGGTCTTGATTCGCTTTGGAATTGATGGACGTAAGATATAAACGCGATTAAACTACGCCATTCATAAATTAAGTAAATGCAATAAATAGCAAAATAAAAATTTAAAGTTAAAAATATATGTCGGATCAGTATAAAATCCTGACATAAAGCTTGAAACAAATAAATGAGGAGAGTAAAGTATTGAAACTAAGTAAAAATTAGAGATATAATTAAACAGAAACCAATTAGATAATATTTACATCCTAATGGGAAGTATCTTCTATGGGAGAGCTTAAAATATGGTCGTCTGTAATGACCATCGGACATTCCCAGCCAAAAGGTATTGCACGATCTAGATCATTTGCAGAATTGGTATATTTCCCTTAGATGGGCAGGTATAGATCTTGACAATTATAATTAAAATTTTCACTCTGACAAGTCTATGATAATTGTCTATGTGTTTTGAAAATTGTTATTGAATTATTCAGGATTTTAAACTGTAATTTTTGAGCAAAATGCTTTGAATTTTTTAAATTTTAGTTTAAAAGTTTAGAATGTGGTTTGTAATAAATTTGTAAAAATAAATTGGTAACATGAATAAATATTAAATTTAAAGAATTTTTCCAATTTATTCACTAAGAAATTCTGTCGAAAAAATTTGCTGGAAACTCATTTAATGATATCATAATTTTGGATCATAAATTCCTCCCCCCCATGGCAAAATTTTCATTTTATTTTTAAACATATTTCTATATATTTTTACGGAATATTAAATGTTAGCGAATGTTCACAATAAATTAACTAAAACCAAATAAAATGAATGAAATAAAATAAAAGAGAATATAACAAACTAGTACTTAATGCACTCCATCTCAAAAGCAATATCATACAAATATCTATCAAAATATGCATGTTTTATATTAATAAACCAGGTCTTTTTTTCAAAAAATCGATTCAAAATTCTTTTTTATCATTTTGGAGGTTTAAAATAGATATTTTTTCATAAATAACAAAAATACGTAATATTTAGGGATTTAGCAATTTTTTTATTCAAGTTTATGAACTGATTAAAAAATATAATGTATAAGAATACCTTTGACAGAAATTTTATTATATATGCATATTATTTTTCAAAACTTTGGTCATCATATAAAAATGAATTACATTGCATTTGTAACAAATGTTATAATTTATTATTTAAAAGAATTATTTATTTGTCAAATATTTTTAATTTAATCTGGTTACAAGGTTTTAAGCGACAATTTTTAATGAAAAACATTGTGTATTGGTCAGTGTTTGAGATTCAGTTTATAGTATATTATAACAAAAAAAGTTGAAATCAGCTATGCATACTTCAATGTATCATGTCAGAACATAATTTCTTGAACGGCCAAATATTGCAAACAGTTTAAAAAAGCTTTTTATTAAGGTTTGATGAAAGCATCCCAAAAAAGGGGCCGCTTTTACAAATGTACGGATTATTTAAAAATTCTCAGCTATTTTTTAAAAAAGATTTTTATTTATGTTTGAAAAACGCTTTCATAAAAGTTAAAAAAGCTGAAAAAATAATATCAACAAAAAGTGGTAAATTGGAGATTAAAAAGGTCTTTATTTCAAAATTGTAAACATTTATCAATGTTTTTGAATTTCTAAGCCTTATTTTTTAGAAAATAAAAATTTTAAATTTTTATTTTTAGCCTACGGATTTTTGTTGATGCCAAAAACCTCATTCCAAAAACAACATCGTGTTCTGACATGATAACAACATCGTGTTCTGACATGATAACAACCTCATAGTAATTATAGAAACTATGCTCAAATATTATTTTATTTTTTAAATGATTTCATTCAAAATTTTCTTAAAGTTTTTTTTTAATTCAGCAATTTATGATTAAAATTTGATTGTCACTTTATATTACACTTTTGCTATTAAAAATAAATATTTTTTCATTAGCGAGTTAAAATTGCTATATTTATGTAAAATTTAAAAATTAAAATATTGAAATGTGTTGCAAATTACATTCATGAAAGTTTAAGAATTCATTTCACTAAATTTATTACATTTTTCAAAATTCCAGCATTGCAAGTATTTCAGTAATTTGGGTATACTTTATGAAATATTCTGCATTAATATTTCTCAGAGGAATAATTCACTTATTATCAAAAGCATACCAAATATGAATACTTGTTCTGAATCATGCAAATTAATTTAAATGTTTTTTTTTTTTTGCAGTGGACTTCGCGACTGTTTTGAATTCATCATGAAACCATGATTACTAAGCATTTTCTCATTTACTTGCAAAGAATCCTTAATTGTTGTTATTATTATGGAAACCTTTCTTTGTTTTCATGTTGCTTTAAATATTTTGAAAGAGGCTTAAAATGTTTAATATTTTTTTTATATTTCTCTTTTTGCCCATCATTCTCTGCACTTGAAAAACCCTTTCCAAGCATAAATAAATGAAATAACTTGTTTCATTAATATAAAATTATTATTTTTAATAATTAAATAAATAAAATAATTAAAATAAAAGGATATTTTTATTATTATATTGAAATAAAATAATTTGTCTCTTTAAATACTCGAATTGTTTTCTGATAGAATTTATACTTTTTATGCATACTTTTTCAGTCGAAAATTAGTCTTCAATGGTCGTTTTTTGTAGTGAAAGATGCATCTGATTTCAATACAAAACTTTTAAATACTCAAAGTTCGATATTTTAGCTCTGGACAGTTCACTAATTTCATGAAACGTAATTTCGAGTATTTCAAGTCTATAATTTTTCTACGATTAAAAATATGCATGCCAATTAGGCAATATTTTTCATACCATTATTTTTAGAACACACTTAACTCCTGTATATCCTAACAGAACCAATCCTTTATGACAAAGAAACTATTTATATTATTAGAACTCAAAGCCTGAAAAAAATTTTGATTTTATTTATCAATTTATGATACTGAGAATAACTGCTTTAATATTTCTTTCCTTTTTAGATGCATGTAAAATTTCAATTTATTGCTCAAATACATAGATTAATCATACATTTTTATAAGATTGTATATCGATAAAAGGCTTTTAAGGAAAGAAATAGTAGGGAATTAAAATTATTTGAATAGAATAATTGTTTGGAATGAAAAATATCTTCTTTCTCATGATTGAGTTTCCTTTTTTATGTAAATAATTTGCAAACTGAAAAATTCATTTTTTTTCCTGAGTTCTGAAAAAGAAATACTCCTATTTCATGTTTCAAAAATTTTGTGAAATATATTTTTTTAAAATTACCAAGTTCATAAAACAAGAACTATTTTTGATTGAAACCGGACAAAATGCCATTAATCATCACTTTTATACAGAAAGGAGACTCTAAAATAATACTTGAAAAATGTAGGTATTGTTACAAATAATTCTAAAATTATTTAGCTGAAAGCAAGAAAAAAATACATCTATGTAGAAATTGATTAAAATTTTTTAAATGCAAATTTTTAAATGCAATTTATGAATACGTAATACACATTAAAAATTAATAAATTAAGATTTATAAATTAAAGCATAGTAAAAGCATAATCAGCAGTTCTTTTCGAAGCATACGGCTTAACGCAGAAAAATTTATTAAACCTAAATGAAAATTATTTAACAAGAGAAAAAATGGGAAAACATTCTGACCCTTGATAAAGCAGGAATCTACATAAATGACTACAATAAAAATAGGGTTCTTTGCTTATTATTCCTTGTTCGAAAACAAAAAGACTGTACAAACATGGTTTTAATAATACAAAAGAGATTCAGCAAAAGGTTTACGATTGGCGCAGATTATCCCACCTATTATAGTTAAATTTATATTTAAAATCTGTTCTAGTTGTTAGCGTACAATCAAGAGATTGAAGAAACTACGTTTCTGTATCCCATTGTCTTATAAGGAGAAAATAATTTCCTAAACAAGCCTATAATTTATATTTCGAAAGTGAACAGTGCAATCTTTAAAAAAATTAGACTATTACAAACATTGTTTATGCACATTTTTAACATATGCCGACAAAAGTCTTTCACTTTCATTTATGAAATATTGTGTATTTCATCGGATGAAGAAAACGTTTTCTAAGCTCATACCCATCTCGATTAAATGACCCCAGGAAATAATAGAAGAAAATTGGGTATCAATACCTTTGAAAATTTTTAAAAAGTACTTTATCACAGAAATCGTGAAGAAGATTTATAGCCCTGAAAAATTGATATCAGATTGAAAATTTAAGAACAGTCTTTACATTTTAACGACGATATTAATAGAACTGCATTAAAAAAATGAGTAAGCCCACTCTGCAATTTAAATAGACAAATTAGTTATGGAAATATAAAACTTAATAAACATTTTATTCTATTCCTTACATCATGATATTTTTTATTCCTTCTAAATTATCATTATTTTATAACATGTTTAATAAAATCTTAATGGTACATTTCATTGAAATTATTTGCTATGGGTCAAGATTCATATGTTGTTATTTGCCGGTTCTATTATCTTATTTATTTTAATTTATTATATTTAAATGTCTAATATTATTTTATTTAATTTAAAATTTGTGTTGAAAACTAATAATTGTAATGAAAAATTAAATCGAGTGAAAACCATTTAACACTTAGTATGAATACTTTTTATGAATTTTTTAATCCTACTTAAATGATATTAAAAATATATCAAAATTGCAACCAAGTTTATTTTGAGTTAGAGTTTGAATTCCACTTCTCTAATTCAACTTGCCACTTCATAATTTTCATACATTTCTTTGCGATTCAGTCATTTCTAAATTATTCTATGCTTGAAAAAATTTACCACAAAGTCGTCGGGAAAAAATAAGAGTTATTTAAAAACAATTTGCTAGTTACTAACATTTTTTAGTAAATTTCTCTCCACATGAGAACTGAATATTGAACAAGGTTTGTAAGATTTACATCTGGTGAAAGTAGGATTACAATTCTATTCCTTACTTACTCTTTCAATTTGTATTAAAAAAAGACGAAAAGAAAAAAAAAATTGAAATTAATTTTTTTTTTGTTAGAAGGATTATTGGATCATTTCTCTTCTTCTTATAATATTTCATAAAACGAATTCATAATTATTTTTGATTATGAAAAAATTGCACTTGCGTATTATACCGTCTTTGCCAACAGTTTAGTGACTCATTGGTGTCGGATTTCAATTTGGCTATAAAGATCAACGGATTACACAATTACCGTATTGCCATAATTGGCGATACAGCAACTCATTGGCGCCGACTTCAAATTTGGCGATCAAGTTGGACGGTATAATACGTAAGTACCAAAAAAGTATGAATAGATCACCTAGTTTATTAAAATTTCTATACAGTTAAAACGATTCCATTTCTTTTGACATTTAAAACAGGGCTCACTTAAAGTTTTGAGAATGACATAAATTGAATTGCCTATTTAGCGCTTATATTAGATGACAATATCATACGAGTAATACGTGAGATTAGGCATTTGAATTTCCAGAATTAAGTATTATATTTCTGAGAACTTTGCAAAGCGTTTTCATAAATCTAGTGGATTTAAATAAATGGGCTTTACAGAAAGATTTTTCATACTGCAATTACTGAAAAATTTGCATAAACATATGAATCATTTATTCCCAGTTAGACATTCTTTAAGAATATTGGAAATTATACGAAAAGAATCCTATTTAAACTTGGTGACTTACGATTACATCTTGCTTAAGTATTTCATTCCCTATATTAATGAAATAATATATGAATAAAGTGATTTAAATAAATAATTTTTCTAATCCTTAAAATATACCATCATAATTTCAGGATTTTTTCATTTCATTTGGTGTTGTCGAGTTATATTTCACCTTCATAGCCAATATTCTTTAAATAAAGTGGCAGTTAATTTATTTATGATCAAATTTAAGTCAGCGAAAAAAATTTGATCCTGGTATTGAATAAAATTCATAAAAGTAAATAACTTTTTGATTTTCCTATTTCTTAAACCAATTTAATAAACATGTCCGATGTTTTTAAAAGAATAAATATCTTGATCGTAAGACTTTAAGTGCCAATACAAGATTGAATCTGCTTACTCCTTAAAATCCTTGCACCATTTTCTAGTGCATTAAATTGTACAAATAAATATATAATTAATTCATAAATTAACATATTTTCATTAAAACTTTTTATAATGATGATTAACTTACTTGGACACCCTGCGTTGTTAGGACCCAAGGCAGCAGTTTGATCGTCTGGACAACAGCCGTATGTTGTATCGACACATGTTTTGATCGTAGCAACTAAAGAAGAAATGTAACAAATAATAAAAATGCATCAAAAACTGAGCAATAAACAGATAATTAATAATTTAAATCTATAACATTATGCATTTATTAACTCATTAATTTACACTTTAATGAAGTAAAAAAAGGTGTAATTCAGCTATATATTGTGATCTGCTTAAAGCAATACTAGGACTATTTTGGGATGAATCTTGTAATTTTGAACCTCAGTCAGATGACATGGACGGCATCTGAGATGGTAATATCCAAACTTTCACACCACACCAGTGGGAAGACTTCTGACCTAGACAGATTTAGTTGTCCCAGGCCGGCTAATACAATGGTTCTTCCCAAATTCGAGATCTTATCACCAGGAAACTATGGTCTTAATACTAATACTACTAATAATAAAAATGCAAGTAGGTGTTCATTTTTTTTTGAAAACGTGAAAAATTAATAAATAAATTATTTTACAAGCCGCTTTTTAAAAGAACTTCATACGATGTATGCCAAATGAGATATAAATTTACTTTGCTAAGAAGTAAACCACAAGTAAAAATGTCGGCTTTTATTGATTTTTAAAGGGTTAGGCATCAATAAATGAAAATCAATCGGCGGTATTAAGCCTCCTTTTGTGTCATTAATAAAAGGACAACTTCCGACAATTTATTCTAGAAATTTTCCTTTGTAAATTGTACTGATTGATAATAAATAACATGAATTTCGCTTCAGAAAATGCGTTACCGATATGGCATAAACCTTAAATAATTTAAATAATGCCAGTAATTTACGCTGGTTAGAAGTTGAATCCATATATATTAACGAGCAAAAAAAAAATCCTTAAAACCCATATTTCAAATGGCTGCTTATAAATACTCTGTGTCAGCATATTTGTCTTTCTTTAAAAAGTTAAATTAATTACAGCAAAATTTGTTGAAAATATGAATTTTTCCCATCTGACTTCAACGATCGTTTCCACAACTATATAATTTAGTTAAGGAAAAGATTTCAGAAATGTGTACTAAAATAGCTAAATTTTTGATTCTCCTCATATAATGGATTTTTCTTATCAGATTTCGTTAATTTGTTGTAAACAGAATAGTCATAAATATTGTAACAAAGGCACAATAAAAGGAATAAATAGGAATTAAATCTCTTAATGATACTCATAAAAAAAAGAGAAAAATTTCCTAATTCTGTTCTAAGTTTATCGATTTATGCAAAGGTACTTTAAGTAATTGCAATCAATGCACCAGCGGTTTAAGAACAAAAACAAATCAAGGATTTGGTTATTAAGGAATTGCAAAAGGGAGTAAAAAGGAAAATGGCATGTGTCTATTAATAAATTTTATCGAAAAATTTTGTATGTTTATAATCAAAATATCGTAATTTTATTTTGCATTGATATCATAAATCCCAAATACATAACTTTTATTCAAAAAATTAAATAAATTTATTTAATTTTAAGATTAATAAGATTAATAAGAATTAAAGATTAATAAGATTAATAATAATTAAAGATTAATAAGATTATTATTAATCTTTAATTGTTATTAATCTTATTAATCTTTAATTAAATTTATAAATTTAAATAATTAATTATCTTGGAGTCTTTTATAAACATTCATTCTTTACAGTTGTTTTTTTTTCCATTAATGTTAACTCTGTATTTTCTGATATTGACTTAAATGCTAGGATTCAGGTTAAAATATTCAGAATTTTATTTATTTTATTTCGAAAACAGAACAGGGGTTTTAAGCGTTTATATATATATATATATATA
>JAOUZG010025323.1:7489106-7502016 GCA_026289955.1 Argiope argentata
TTCGGCTTTATAAGTCCATATCGAAGATGTTTCGTTGAATGGTTTGCGCGCTGACACTTGCTGATTGCAGCATTGAAATATCAACAATTTGAAGGAGGGTTGCAATTCTGCCACATTTAATGATTCTCCCCAGTTGTCGTTGGTACCGTTCTTACACGATCTTTTTCCGGGAGCAATTTTGTTGGAGATTTGATGTTTTACCGGATTCCCGACATTCCAGGTAATTTATAGAAATGGTTGTTCCAGAAAATCTCCATTTCATCGCTACCTTTGAGATGCTATGTTCCATCTCTTGTGCGCCGACTATCATGCCACATTCAAACTTACTTAAATATTTATAACCTGCCATTGTCGCAGTAGTAGCCATTCTAACATGTGCCAGAATCTTGTTATCTTATATAGGCGTTTGAGGCTGCAGCTCTATATCCTGAGTAGTAACGTATCACTTTATTTGCAAACGCATACCAGTTTTTTAGCTCCTCAATGTATATTGATTCCCTACAATATAATTGTCAAAGAATTATTTTCTATTCGTGAGATAGTATTTCGATATAGATATGAAATTTGACTGAATGTACTGATAGTTAAAATGCCTTCAAGATTAGTAGATTGAATAATTTAAAGAAAACGAGTTTTTTTTAAATCTAAGAATTAAATTAACTTTAGCAGACATATGATTGTTATTTAATGTTTGCATCATTCAATTCATTCTTTAAAAATATACCATATTGTTTGAATGTTTTCTTTTTGTTCTTAAAGCTAAATAAATATGTTATACTAACACAACGAAAGTTCTGTTCAAACTAATCTTCTTATGATACTAGATAATAGTTATTAATATTCTTTAAATGATTGAGTGGATAGAAACTTTTGTAACAATTTTGAGATTAAAATGCTATTTGGAGTGTCTATGGTACATTCGATGATTCGAAGTTTTGCTTAAATTATAGTTTAAAAAATTTCTTTTCATTTTAATATGATAGTTCCATTTTCAGATACAAATCTTTTTTTTAATACTTCGTAAATTGACTTATTATAAATTAATTCGACTAACGTTGATGAATTAAGATATTATATTAATGCCTTTGTTTTTAATTATATTGATTCAGATATTTTTTTTTCTGTTTTTGTTTACTTAAACTAGATCACTGAATTGCCAGTGTTTATAAGAAAGAATGTATCCTCTTTTACTGCAACTTAGTGCTTAGACCAATCATATTCATTTTTTGTTGACTTTTGTTAAATTTATTCAGTTAAAGCGAGAAAATTAATACCTTAAGAAATTGCATTTCATTTTACTTTGCTAGTTCCAATTTCGGACACAAATCCCCTTTTTTAATACTTCGTAAATTAATTCATTGCTAAGCTGGTTGATGGCAGAAATAATACATGCATTCTTGAGCAATCTATTTTTTGGCTCATCTTATGCCACTTCTGTCCTCAGGTGAAAGATAAAAATTTCAGGATTGCCGGGAAGCAATTTACCTCAAGTGACGTTTAGTGCCTTGGCGCTATTACTCTGACTTGGCTATTTATAAGGAGGATTAGGGAAAAGTCCTTCCGCTGAGAACGAATTCGTAGTATTGGTAGGGATTATAGAGATCTTTTCTTTGTTTCCTTTTATGCGCCTGCCTGACATTAACTCGCATTCGCTGATCTAGACTTACGGAAAAGTGGAAAAAAAATCGGGGATTTTTTGGCACGGAAATCCTCTTAAGATATTGCAATAAATTAACTGATAAAAACCTCAACAAAAATTCATACTTTTTCTTTTTATTTCGATTAAACAGAAATGCAAATAATGCTCACGCTAGAATATTTTACTGTTAGAAGCTTAAGACATCTATTTGTAAGAATATTTAGGGAAAAGGACTTTTTAAGATATCAGATTCCTTGCTTTCCTTGTTATGGCTTCCCGCAATAAAAATGGGTTAGTGTTGATAATTTTGTTTCGGAGTTTTAAAAAAAAACTTATGCGAACAAAGTAGATACTTAATTTCGTTAACAAGTAGGATTTAGAATTAATAAGAAGAGCTATTGGAGCATAAATATTTTCCTGAAAACGGACATAAAATATAAATTCAAAGATTACCTTCTTTTTTTATATAGAAAAACAGATTATGATATTTTTTTTCACTTTTAATGTTCCTGTTTAGCGTAAATATTTTGTAAATATGAATTGCAACAAATTCTACCGAAAACAAAGTCGGCAGAGAAAAAATAGTTGGGTAGAAATAAATATAAGTAAAAAAATAAGAATTTTTAATAATTTATAGTTTTATTTAATAATAATTTTATTTCATGTGAGAATATGATTTCCTTATAGGAAACTTAAAGCAAAAATTTGTCAAAACAGTTTTTTCTTAACCAATATAATATGTAAAAATATATAAAAATTATGAGGAAACGTTAAAGCGTTTTTAGAAATGGAAACAAAATGCTTTCATTATGCTTTTATATCTTATATTTAATTTTAAAAAACAATGCATTTTTAAGAATAGCTCTTGTTTATTTTCATTATTTTTGGAGATAAAATTTACCAATCTAGAATTTTGTTTTAACTTTTAGTTTTCTTCAAAAGCTTTTTTTATAAACAGAAGTAAAACAAGTACAAGATTTAAATTCTGTGAAAAAGTACTCATTTTGTAAATATCGTCAAAAATTTCTAGTTATTTCATAGCAATCAATAAAGAAGTGTGCTATATATGGAATACTATTATTCTACATAAATTATGAAACGAGATGTACGTAATAGGAAAAAAATTCTCAAAAATATATCGGAATGTTTCCAATTCACTTTTCCGTCCGTAAATTTCCGGTTTGCCTTAAACGAATTAAATTAGATATTTCAGAAAAAATTGAATTAATAAAATTTAATAAGATTTTCTTTCTTTTTATAGCTTTGGATAATGAAAATCTATTCCATTATTGATTCAAAATGGAAATATATTATGGATTATATGGGTAACAGTAAATTGCTATTTACAGCAGTTTAAAACATATCGAAGTAAAGGACTTTCAAACTTAAAAGGATTCAAACACTTTCAATCAAATATTGTTAATATTTTCTTCACTGAAAGTTTGTCATTTCAACTTCAGGAAGAACCTAAAAGTGGTAAAATTTAATTTCTAATCCTATTGTCATTTTATGAATCTGCTCGGTTATTGACGCAAATTCTTGAACAAAAAATATTAAATAGGTTTTTTTTAATTCTAATTTTTCCATACCTAAATTACCATTACTGTCTAAATTGCCATAGTTCATTTTAAACACTAATAGAAAATATTACATTAATGGAATTTAATCTACAACATGTTTTAGATTATTTTTTTGCTTTCATTAAATTATTTTGAAATTCATAATTTAAAACATTTTTTATATTATTGCGAAGTTTAATGTACCTTTAACAGTGAAACTTTGACAATTATGCAATGTAATTTTGTATCAAACCATTGTTCTATCTGAAATAATATTTAATGGTATTTAAAAGATATAAACTATTTTCTTTAAGGTACTTAAGTATTAGACCGTCTACGCCAACGGTTTAGAAACTTATTGGCGGCGGATTTAAATTTGGCGATAAACTCTCCATATCACCGAAACCAACAAAATGGCGGACGGCAGTTAAGATTTGAAATTTTTTTAATTAATGGCGCTTTGTTGCCATTATTGGTGGTTTAGAGACTCATTGACGAAGCCTTCAAATTAGATTATAAAAATCGACGGTCTAATACGTAAGTACCTTCTTTTAAACCTTGTTTTTGACTGAAATCGTGTTTTTTTTATAAGAACAACAATTTGTATATCAATATTTTCTTATTTATAAAGTTGAGTATTTTCACTTCCTTACAGTTCTAACAAAAAAATTTGATAATCTGGCCTATTTGTTTGTAAGTTCAAATATAGCCTGCAAAGTGACCACGTCTGAAACTGTGCATTGTCATTGCTTTTATTATGGGTCTCAAACGTATCCAGTAACGTAGATGAGTGATTTGAGATATGGTATAATAATTATAATGTACTTCTCTTCATGTTTAATATGTTCACAAAGATTTTGAGTTCATGTTCATAAAGATTTTGAGAAATGTGAAATATTGATTCTGTAGCTATTAAATTAACAACTGAATCTAACATTACTACGATCATTCGATTTCAATTTCTTTAGAAACATAGAGGACAGATTTTTTTAAGGTAAGAGAATTCCCTTTTCCATTAAAAACCGTTATGACGACTTGTGTTATTATGGGACACAAGATTACGCCAATTAGTACAAATACAAAATAGGACACCGGCGATTATATATGTGATTAATGTACAAAAAAAGGACACCATTTTTTTGATGATTGCTAAGCAAATATATGCTTGGATATCCTTTGAGATTATTCATAAAATCATACTGCCTCCGAAATCCATCTGTATGAGCATCATTAATGAACAAGGTGCTCTTCCCGTATATTCAATCGATCACACTTAATGAAATACAATGAAAATTTGGTACTTTTCCGTTAGTCGGACGGCAGTGAAAATTCGCCAAACATTGTGGAATTATGCCAAATTTCCTGCAATGAGCTATATCTATCTATCTATATATTTATATCTATATATCGCCAAATGTAGAATTCTGCCAAATTTCTTGCAGCGATTTTAAAGCAATAAAATCGCCAAATAATATAAAATTCCGCTACATTTCGTTGACAATTGTTCGCTGCCGCCTATCAATGCCAAGTAACAGCAGACACAATGGCTACAAACAATATTAACACGCTCATAGACCTAGATGTGATAGAATTCATTTTGACTGTAGTGAAAATTGACACAAATACTAAAATATTCAAATACATACTATTATGCAATGAATTACTTTAACGTGACTCTACATTTTTGAAATTATTATGCACTCTAAAGTAACTACTAAATAGCTCAGCAAACCAATAGCTCAGCTGAGCATTTTATTTTGTTTTACTTTGTGTTTCTAAATATTGCCGTCATTTAATGACACACAGTTAAACTAGAAATATAAAATGTCCAAACAATCTATCCCGATACATTAAATGAACTTTCTAATTATATTTACTGCTACATTTGAAAATTAAACATTTCATTAAAATGTTTAATGCCAACGCAATTTCTGTACCTTAGATGCCTATTTTCATTATACAACTAAAGTGAAAGTGTATTAATTAGTTACAAGTATATTATTATTACAAGTATATTTTCAGAAGATTGCAAGCAGTAATTTAAGAAATTTAATTAAAAAAGGTAAATTGCATTTGCTTGTCAAGAGATTCAAGATACAAGATTTTTTAAAAATATTATTGATACTTTGTTGTCCTTAATCTGGAATTAGTAAGAAAGAAAGAGTTATAAGCACAATTGTATATATTGAGGGTTTAAAAGAAATTCAATATTGACAGGATTAAAAACTTTTACTTTTTTGTCTTTCTACTAGAATATTTTGCACTCTGTGTTATCTTAAATATTTTAAACATGTTTCTTCAGTAGTTTTCTTTTTTCTTTCACTTCGAAAGTAGAATTGTATTACTGGTCACTGCAAACTTATAAGTCAGACTATTGTAGCGTTTAAAGGTCGCGATACGAACCCTCGACGCTAGGACCTGTAGCCGAGTAATATGACCATAATACTAAATTCGACTTTAGTATCATAGATGTTATCTGGCTTACGAAGCTAGCTCTACAGTACTCCCCCTCCAGTGAGTCGGCGAAGAAGCGAACGGTTTTTGTATGCGCCAAGTGTTATGGCGAGTTGCTGTTTGCTCGTCCAGGGAGTCTGACGATTTTTTTTGATTGCTTGCTCTAAGTGAATCTGACGATTTTGCTGCGGGTAGATGGCACCACAACTGTTGCGGAAGTTTGAGTTGTCAAGGTCACCAATGTAGTGATTGAAGGTCGCGATACGAACCTGTGACGGTAGGACCTGTAGCCGAGTGACATGACCATAATACAAAAGTCGACATCAGTATCATAGATGTTAAATGGTTTATGAAGCTACCGCTACATTATAAATTTATTTCACAGTCAAATCGCATCGAATTTATACTTGTTGGTTGTTTCATTTTATATTCTAGAATGTATTCTTCTATTTCAGAAAACATCTATCTTGTGTAGTACTAAACATCACATCTGAATTTCTCATCCCTTACATTTGATGACAAAATAAATTTGGTATCCATGAAATATTCTTCTAAGAATTATTTAAATTATAAAGTCATTTCCTTTAACAAATTATAAATACCTATATCATCCCTAATTTTAAAAAAATTAGGAATTCCTTTATTCTTCCTAATTTTAAAAAATATGTATTTCTTATTTCCTTTATCATCCAGAATGAACAAGATCTTGATGGACAAGATTAATTTTTGATGGTAATTACTTTTATACAGTATGCACTAATTCAAAATGTCCCGATATTATTAAGTTATGGTATTTTTGTATCGAAGATGGATGTTAATTGTCATTACATAATTATAAGCTAGCGGTTAGAAAAAAAAATGCCGCTTGTCGATAAACTTCCGAGTTACCATTCTACCTCTTTTCGTTATAATACAAAATCCAAGCAAGAAAAATTGTTTCCTTGATCGAATCCGCAGCTGGTGCACAAAATATACTCAATCGATTTTGATATACTATTAAATTCCACGTGAGAGCCCACACACGAAGAAAAATGAAGCCAGCACAAGGAAGACATTTAAAACAGGAACTTCATTTGCTACACTTAACAAAGCGGCAGCAATAAATTACTCAAGCACACCTGTGACCCATTCCAGAAATTTATATGAAGCGGCAAAATAACAACTTATTCGGAGAGAAGGCCGTATTTTTAGCCGCTTTTCGAAAAGGGGGAGGGGTAAAATCCTAAAGTTTGACAATCTTAAGGGATACCAGATATTGGATACGGTGTTAGACGAGGCAGGGGGAAGCAATAAAGTCTATCCCAAGATGAAGTGGGAATGAAAGACGAATTCTTAGACATTCGCGGTGTTTTGCATCACTCTTCTGTTCGCTTGATTGCGTTGTAAATCCCGAATGTTCATTCCTTCCAAAATAGAGCTATTGTTGCCGAATGCGCATTCAATGCATCCGGGTTCCTCACTCTCGCTAATAGTAGAATAGCGCGAAGGAATAAACTTCGTTTTCATTGCAAGAGAATTTATAGCATTGTATAAATTAGATGCGGATTCTTCTTCGCATCTTTGAAGAAACGCGCTTCTCAAATTGGATTTTAGATTGAGCAAGGAAGGACAGAGGGAGGAGACAGGGGTGGAGGGTGGAAAGAAGGATGAGAAAAGAATGAAATCCTAACGCACGGCCTACATTTAGGCGAGTTTATTTTTCTTCCTTTTACGGCTTAAAAGCGCGGAAATAAAAGTAGCCTCGGTGTGCTTTTGTCTCTCAGAGCCAAAGGCATTCCTTAGGCTCTGAGCGGGAGATTGTCTTAAATTCGTGTTTATCTACTAGTTTTATTTTAAATTTCTTTTTTAGTCTTCAAACTAAATCGGGAGAAAAATAAGAGAAATAGCGAATTCTCGGAAAACTGGAAGATTAAAGTTTTTGTCAATTCTTTTTTCTTCTTCTCCTATTTATTAAAGAAACGAGAATACATAAAAAATGAGCATGGGATTTGAATACACAAATGAATAGCTCCCGAAATATATTTTGTTAAGTCACTTATGTTTGAATTCCTGGCGGAATGCATTGATTTCACTTTGAAGATTTCAATATTTCTATAAATTGAAAGAACTTCAATTATTTAAATTGGAGATAAAAAGAAAAGTTCATTTCAAATTTGTGCATCAAGATATTAAATGAATAGTCGGAAATTGAATTCCACGTTTTTATTGTTATATTTTATTTATTTTTGTCGCTTATTCAGAAATGTACGCTTAGTTTTTTTTATAACTGAGGAATAATGTAGATAAAAATTCTAATAACTTAGAGTGTTTCTCTAGCTTTGTCGTATTATCTTAATGAATGTCTTAAAATTAATGTAATTCAAATATGAATGATCTATGTGCGAATCTTCTTACACGCATTTCATTTTTACATAATTATTTGAATCTTCTTATTTTTTTAAAAAAAGTTTTTAGTCATTTCATTATTGCTGTTTTTTTAATAGTTGTATCAACATAAATTTTGGTGCTGATTAAAAGCCTTAAGAAAATTAATGAGATGAAATGGATATTAAAATTAATGTGTCTTTATATTACTTCCGTATTTTCATTCTCAGTTATTTATCTATCTATCACTATTTTTTCCTTCTGTGTTTAAATGAGCTTCGCCTTCGGTGACAAGAAACTTGTCTTTATAATTTTTGTTTTTTTTGAAAAATAAATGCCTTTTTTTTCAAATTGAAGGAAATTGAATAAAGGAAAAACTTATATTTGAGTTATTGATTAATATAATAAAATATTGAATGCATTGTGCATTCTCCAAATCTATATCTCAAACACAGAATAGTATCTAAATTGTTATGGATTGCTATAACTTAGTGTCTTCTTTAGGGAATTTATGACTTAAAATTTTACAATTGCATGGAATCACAGAAAATTAGTGATAATAAGAGTTGATTTTAACAGCATTTTTCTTAGAATCTATAAATACTAAAAAGTAAAATTTTTATTAACAGATATTCTCTCAAGAAACAAATTTTCAATTTTTTTTATAATTCTTGTATTTATTTAAAAAAGCATACAAATCATTTTAAATATTTTAAATTAATTTACGATTTTTAATATTTTATGAATAAATTATTCACACATCTTCTAAAATAATGGTAGTTATTACTTTGTTTTCTTAAGAAACCTTTTCTACTTATAGTTAAACTATCTTAATTAGTATTGAAATATCACCATCTTAAACTTTTAAATAGTATTTATTTTAAATTTAGAAATCTCATTAAATTAGCTTATTAACTCTTAGGCAGCAACAAATCTTCGGCTGTAATTTATTTTGTAATTATGAAAATATAAAAGCAAATTAATAAGAATATTTCTTAACATTTGTTTCTCTTTATTGTTTTATGAATAAATCGTTTCTATGAGGATAAAAATTAATTTAAAAAATTTCATATTTAAGAATTTTTAATTTTTTTTAATTTGAAAATATCTTTATAACGGCGATAAATTAAAATAAAAATATTTAAAATTTAGTTTTCAGAATATTAAAAGCATTTTTATGAATCGAAAAAATTTGAAGTATTTCACTTGATCTAATGTAGAGATATACTCAAATTTTAATATGCATGAGAGTTAAAAAAATTAGAATTGCTTGATATGATCGTTTATGAATTCATTTAAATCATAATTAAGCGCCTTTCATGATATAAATAAAAGATTTAACGTAAGGAGATTATTTTTCTGTCCATGAGAACGAAAATTGGAAAGGATCGATATTGTTATAAAATGCATATTTTTTTTCTTTGCAGCATATTGAATTGCTTTTTTTATAAATTCTGTTTCGTGACTTTTTGTCGTTTATTAGAGTTTTCGTGAAATTTCTTTGCTATGTCTTAAATAATATTATTATTTTTTTGTGTAATGTTTGCGCGAATGTGTGTGTGTGTGTGTGTGTGTGTAAAAGTAAATGATGGTATGTATTTTTTTTTAGAAATAAAAATAGATATTTTTCAGGAATGAATTTAAGCTATCTCCGGAAATGTATCTCTGCACTATACAAATATTTCGTTAAATGTCTAATATATTCATTTCTTATTAGTTTTGGGCAGTTGAATTCAAAAAGGATAGCTAGAATTGTTAATAAGTATTCGTTATTTTCTCTTGTTTAAATAAACAGGTTTCATGTCTTTCATATATCAATCGAGGGAAATCTATCATTGAATAAACTTTAGTCTTCAGGAAGCAATATGACACTAAGTATCGATGATATTTTCTAATTGGACTGCAAAAATGAAAATGTGAATAGATGTTAGTTGTAAACGTCGTTCATTCGAGAGAAAAAAAATTGTTCATTTGACTTCAAATTTTACCTACACAATTATTATGTCACAGATATATTATTTTTAAGAGTATTATTTATGCTTAAAAAATGTTGCAAAATTTATTGAGAATTGGCATTTTGAACTCAAAAATTCTCCATCACATTTTTAATGGAAACAAAAAATTGATTATTACTATAATTAATTTTGGAGGCAAAATTTGAGAACTGAAGAATGTTTGAAATAATATATGGTAATTTTAGTTTTAAAAAATTTTTCAAGTTGACGAGAAGAGAAAATTCCTACCATGTCATTTACCAGTCTTTTTTAGTCTAGTAATAAAGGGAGTGACCAAATCAAAGATTTCTATTTCTGCAGAGTCTATCCTCAGTTTGGATTCATGGAGAGTAAAAAAAAAGACATTGCAACATTTTAATATACCATCAAGTTTTCAAATAGTTTTCCGAATAGGTATGAATTCTTATTTTTGAGAATTCGAAGGAATTTTTCTTTATCCAGAGGGAGATCTATAGTCAGTTTCGTAGTACGATCCATTCTTCTCTCACGTCTAGAGATATTGGTATTACAAAACTTCAAGAAAAACTGATAAGTTTTTAAAATTTTTAAAGCATAAGTTTTTAAAATGTGACCTAAAAAATTGTAAAAAACTTAAAATGCGTTTTAAGTGTTTCAATGAATTTTTTAAGTATAAAACGTTGAGTTTTGAAAGTTAAACTATGAAAGTTAAAGCATGAAAGCAGTTACCTACCTTCTCTACAGCATTTGGCAAAACTCGTCGTTTTATGGCAGTAACTGCTAGGTGGACAATATCTGTGGGGCTCATTCTCTCCGCAAGTGTACTCTCTGCCAGTCACGGGATTCACTAGAGGTGCTTCACCATCACAAGGCACGTCCTTAAATTCTGAAAAAGATAGGTATCCCTGATATTTATTATATTCTGCATTATGATATTCATTATATTCTGTATTAAGATATTCATTATATTCTACAAAAGAAAGTTAAAAAACATTGAATTTTTCTCAATTACCCTAGTACCTTACAAATATTGATCAATATCCACAATATTGCTTAATATTGTGGAATATTGTAAAATACCATATAATATCGCACAATATTGTACAATATTATGATACAGGATGCGCTACCTAAGTAGCACAGGATGAGGTAATTTTTTTTTCAAGTTGAAAAAGATCAGTAAACAGTGCATTCATTTATAATGTGAAAAAAATCCCCATAAAATTCAGCTTTATCCCACAACTTTTAAAAACTAGAGAGAGATGACGTCAAGTATTATCATTATATAAAAGATCATTTATATAAAAATGATATTATGATGAACGGTCTTAAACAATGATGAGTACGTGTTGTATATGAAATCGATTACTACTCTTAATGTACCCGTTAAATAATATTAAATACCCAATACATCCTAGTAGCACACACATATTGTATAATATTGATCAATATTCACAATATTGTTTTATATTGTAAAATATTGTTTAAAATCATATAATATCTCACAATATTATACAATATTGTGCAACAGATTGTGATACCTGGGCAGTACGAAATTTCAAATGAAATAATAATTATTAAGAAAACTTCATTGAAATTCAGTTTGACAATTTAACAACTTCTAATTAGTATGATAGCAAAATTACAAAACCCTTTTTCCTTATCTGTTTCGTTTTTGAATGAAAAATCTCACCTTAAGCGACGTAAACAAATTTGTCCTTACTTGTTCAAGATGTAAAATCCTTAGAATGATGTCTTTTTAATATTATTACAATGCATTAAGATATCAAAATATAATTTATTCAACACTAGAATTATCCTTATAAACTAGGTGTACATATTTATTTTAAAATATTTATACAGTTGAAAAGGGAGAAATGATAATTCTCCAAGAATATGTTTCGTGTAATATAAGATGAAAAAGAAGAATTTAAAAAAGAAATGAGTGTAATAGGTACTATTTTAATTATTAATTGATATTTTTTATGGCCATTTCTAATTTGCATGGAAAACAGCTTTTCTATTTTTCAGATAATATCATTTTTAACACAAGTAATAGCTTATCATCCTAACATGGTTTGGACTAACTATAGGCTTGTAATTTTCAATTATTAGCATTTTTATTTTTACATTAGCCTACTTAGATTCCCACTTCATGTATGACATAACAGTTAGCCCGTATATTCATCCCTAAATACATGTGAAACATGTAATGTAATTTTGATATGCAAGGATTTTAACACAGGAAGGAAAAAAGGGCCCTAATTTGATTATCTTTAATATAAAAATACTAAAATACTGTATGATTTCAGAAAAAAAAAGCCCATTTCAGTTAAGAAATGGGTTAGAGTTATGTTAAGAAAAAGAATTCAGAAACAGTGAATCAATTATTTAATTACGCTTTTCAATATGAAATATTTTTAAAAATCATTACAAGGATGATTTTGATTGGAATTTTTTATTACATAGGTAATTAAAGAAATTAAATGAAGTAATTAAAGAATAAAGATAAGTAAGAATAAATTAAAACTATAAAATAATAAAAATGGCATAATTTCTGGAAAAAGGGAAAGAAACTTCCTATATTTCCCTTTTAGCCACTGTTACAATAAAGGAGTTTTTTGAAACTTCTTGAGTCTCTATAATTCACTGTATATTTGTTACATTCTTGGGAATTTCTGCATATTCTCTTACTCAAGAAATCTTAAATTTATCACTTTTTTTCGTTAGGCATTCAAATGTTTGAAACGTTTTATTGGCACACAATTTGATATAATTAGAATTTTATTTTGTTACTATAAGCAATGATGTCAATAGAAGAGTTTGTCACTAAAAATATTTTTTATTTCGTCGATTATATATTAAAATAATATCCCAATTTTGTAAAAAAAATGAATGATCTTATATTTCCAGAAACATAA
>JAOUZG010025323.1:7527016-7537892 GCA_026289955.1 Argiope argentata
ATCTTCTTGAAACAATTCGCTGAAAATATAGTTATATCTAAATTATCAAATTCATACCAAACTAAATGCATGTTCCAGATACGTAATTCTTTAATCACTTTGAAGTTTAAAAAGAATAAAGTAACATGCTTTCAAATTACCACTAACTCGATGAAGACTTTAAGATCGTTTCAAAGTAGCATCATTAATCTTCTTCCAAATTACCCAGGGACTCATTTGCTTGCATAGGCTTCCTCGTACATTTCCAGGATTAGGTAATCTATATTTTCTCGCTTTTTTTTCTATTTAAAAATTAAAATCTGGCGATGAGTTTAAAACCTCATACAAAAAAGAGTAACACTACAGTGTTGGTATTGAATTAGTTAATAAAATCCTATAGTGAAAAGACTTAGGCTGTATTGTAAAAGAATACATTTTTAAAAATTACCTGTAAGTTTTTCTATATAACATTTTACTTAAAAAATTAAATGTCTAAGCAATTTAACCCATTGACTTCCAGACATAGTTAGAGCGTCTTGTCCTGGGTGCCAAGGTTTTATTTGGAAGAAATACATGAAAGTTTACAAAATAGAATTATATTAAATTACTGATATAATATTGTAATAACATTTACAATAGTTTTTATTGAAAAAAAAAACACTACGAGATATCTCGTAGTTGGCGTCAATGAATAAAATTCCTGTGCTGGTTGCCACTTACGAGTTATCTCGTAGTGTTCTTTTTTTAAATAAAAATTGCAGGAAATGCCATTACAATATTGTACCAGCAACTTAATATAATTATATTTTGTAAACTTTCATGTATTTCTTCCAAATAAAACCTTGGCACCCAGTAACACACAAACACACACATATCAATTATATATACACATACATATATGCTATATATCTTATCCTAGTACATTAACCCTAGTAATCTAATCGTCTAAGTTATAATTTGTATAATAAAAATTGAAAATTAATACGTGTTTTTACAACATATACATTTTTCACTCACCTTTTTTAAATATTTTTAACTAAAACGGCCATTTGTCATTAATATAAAATTGCAGCACGCACTACGAGATATCTCGTAGCTAGCAATTTTGATACACACGCTTGATACGAGATATCTCGTAGCTGGCAGTCAATGGGTTAAAACATTTTTACAGCGTGTTAAATCATTATTATTCTAATTTATATTTCTTAGAATATGAAATTTCAATATTCTTATATACATATTACCTTCAATATTTTCATATATATTACAGAATATTTCTATATTATCGAAAATATGCTTTAAAAAGTATATTAAAGAAAAAAAATCAATAAAGGTGGTTATCGAATGCATCCATTTTTACGTTTGTGCATTTAATTTCATATATATTTGAGTTCAGAATATAAGAAAATTAATTCATATGCGTATAATAATCGTTATTCATATAAATTATTAGAAACACTCGTAGAATTAGAAACTGCAAACCATATTTGGGAGAAATACGGTTATTCCAAAGGTTTGTAAAAAATAGGCTTCATATCCAAACCTCGTGACGAACAATCCAAACAATTTGACGTCATTTCCGATTTTTCGATACTTTCATAGATTACCAATAGCGTGTGACAAGACAGAACTCTGACTGAATGGTGTACAAAATCGATACTTTTATTAACTCGAAAGGAAATTAAAAAAAAAAAGATTCCCTTTAGAAAAATACCTCACTGAAAACTGTCACATAGAATTGTCATCCTAATTGGATAATCAATGTAAAGTAATAAATTAGTCTCTTCGATCTGCTTCATTCATATTCAACGGGGAGATTATTAGTGAAATCTCTGCTTGACAATATATTAGAATGAATAATATGTTGTTCCATCATATTATTAATTGGAAAAAAAAAGGCTACGTGTTTCCCAAGGCTGGTTTGAAAATTAAACTCAAAATTGTTCTGTTTCTATTTTTGTGAATCCAAAGAATAATCGTAATTATTAATATTAATTTTTTTATTATTTTCTACAATAATCTAGAACAATTGCGGCAAGCTGTTTATGATTTAATTTATTCATTATTGATTCTATTGAATTGATGTTAATTACCTATTTAAGAATATAGTAGATATTCATAGGAAGTCCTACAAAATGTAAGCTTTATTTGAAAATAATTGATTTGACTTCGGTTTTCCATAATCAATTCATTTTGTAGTCTGAGATGGAAAATGGGCACCTTATATTTAATTTAAAATCCCACAATGCATATAAAATGGAAAAACTAAAGACAATTTACAAGCAAGTATTGCTTGATAATACTTAATTTATGCGATTATAATGTTAAACGAATTGACTCCATTGGATATCTTGAATATACACTATTCATTGGACTAATAATGTTTAGAGAATGCTCAAATAGACTGATAATTAATAATAAATAAATTAATTCTTTCTTAACCGAATGCTATTTTTTTATTTTCTAATAAATTTATTTTACATATATTTCACAATAAATCTCTCATTTCAATACAATAGTTTCATAAAAGAAGGTAATAATTTAACGACACAGTATAGTTTTTCATAAAGCGACATGCTTCTATATTGCATATAATTCTTCCATTTATTCGTAAACAAGGCACAAATACGTAAAAGTGATTAAACTGGGTTTATTTATTGTTTCTTTTATCATGTCAAAACATGATGTTGTTTCAAGAATGAGGTTTTTGGCGCCAACAAAAATCGGTAGGCTAAAATATTTTTTATCCGTAGACGAAAAAAAAAATTTATTATCTGCACGAGCATCTCAAAAAATTAGCTTTTATTAGCGCGTTGTCATTGCATTTACAAAACCCCTGATTTTTTTAAAAAAGCTAATGACCACCGCAAATAAAACCCACACAAATATCATTTTGAGCACGCGATTATATGAAATGAAATAAATAGGAAATGCGATATGTTTTTGAACAATAAATGCGAGACAAAGTTTTTTTTTTTATCGCTGGCAATAATAAACTGACTCATTCAATGAAACGATTAAAATGAATAAAAATGTAATATAACTTCCACATGCAAATGCTTCTTGGTCGTTCAAGAAATTTTGTTCTAACATGATACATTGAAATATGAATTTGAAATTTCACTTTGATCTTTTATTTCATTTCTTATTCCTTCCGATGTCACATTTCACTTCAAGCATTTAAAATTAAAAAAAAAGCTGTAATCTGGAAATAATTTTTCAGGAGAATTGATGCGCCAGTAACAGTTCCTACAGACGAAAAGGTCGATAACTTCATAAACTAAAGCAGTAGAAAAATATCCCATGAGCAAAATCTATCGGTAGTTGAGCATTTCTTAGCTTATCCTTTCTATGACTTTTTTTTTCAATCTTAGCACGGGGAAAATTTTAGAGTCATCTCATTTTCTTTTTAATTTTCTAATAAGTATAAGACTAACTCCATTTCTCATAAGTGGAATAACACAATTTTTCAGAATGAACTTATACCACATATATTTCGCAGAGTTATTATTATTCTCTCATTTCAATACAATAATTTCATAAAAGAACGTAATAATAACTTAATGACTATATATAAAGCGACATGCTTCTGTATTCCATTTAATTCTTCTGTGTACTCTTAAACGAAGATCAAATACGTAACCTTAATAATACACAAATATGCACAATATTGATCAATATTCGCAATATGGCAGAATATTGTTTAATATCATATAATGTAACACAATATTGTACAATATTATGCAACAGGATGTGCTACCTGGGAAAAGGGATTACTCTGGGTTTATTTATTATAACTATTTCTTATTCCCTGAGATAACATGCTTCACTTCAAGCAGCTGAAATCAAAGAGCTTTAATCTGGAAATAGTTTCCCATGAGAATTGATGAACTAGTAACAATTCTTACAGACGAAATGACTGATGGCTTAATAAACAAAAGCAATAGAAAAATATCCCATGAGCAAAGTGTATCAAAAGTTCGGAGTTTCATATCTTATCCTTTTTGGTGATTTATTCAATCTTAGTATGGCGAAAATTAGAGTCATTCTAGTATTATTTTCACACTTTTGAAATTAGTTCCTGCATACGAACTGAGAAGATTTTCATTTATAATCATATTAATAAATACAGTAATAGAAATAGTTACAATACATACCAATATATCTCACATAATTTATTAAAGCATATTTCATTTTTATCGAATGTAAGTAAGATATTTTCTATATTTTATTAATAAAAGTTGGGATCATTAGAAAATGCGTGAGGCAGAGAAGCGATCTACTTTTTGCTTGATATAATTGAATTTTTGATGGAGGTTGACTATTATATTTGCTGATTAAATCAGCCTGTATTTATTTTAATCTAAAATATTTAATACCATTTCTTATCAATTCTCCAAGTAGTAATATATGATAATTACATATTCACTTTAATGTAAGAATGGTTTAAATAAAATTTTAATTATTTTTGTTTTTATTTTCACAATTCACTTGGAGTCTGTTACAAAATGCCCTGGGGAATGAATTTATAGTTGAAAAGTTTTCAAAAAATGTTTTCTGTTTTAAAATTATTAAAAAATATTAAAAAAAATTTTGAATTTGTAGCTTGAAAATTTTTGCATTTTTGAGAAGGAAAAATTCAATAGTAATAAGCGAAAAAGGTAGTATAAATTAAAGTAATAGTAGTTAAAAAGCAGCAATAATCAAAGAATCACAAATATATTTAAGAACAAAAGCATGTGTCCAAAATTAGTCACGGTCTCCCATATTTTTATATCAAGAAAGAAATTAATATCATGATTACGAACGAATTGATGAACAATCGTATTGAAGCAAATCAGAACACGATTATAACATATCCTATTTGATACAGAAGAAATCTTTTTTAATGCATTAACACTGAGTTTACTATCAGTTGACAAACATTTATTTCAACCAAAGGGCCAAAATAACCCCTTTCGTTATTTAATTAGAAAATAAATAATATATGAAGTTATCTATCTACTATGAAAAAGTATAAATAGCTTTTATATTTTCAACATATTTTTTAAGGTGTGGTGGGATTAAAGGCTGTTCCTCCATATTTATTTACTGAAAAATTTATTTCTTTTCTTATTTAGGCCTTCAAGATCATCTATTTTTCTACCAAAACACTGACTTACACGTCTTCTTACTAACAACCTCTAATTGCTTCTATACGTCGTAATTTCGTGTGCGTTTTCTTGCTTCTTATATACATAATTATTTCTATATTTATGCCTACACTATGTGCATCTCTATCAAGCCGTCCTAATAGCCCATAAAATATAATAGCTCATCCTTTTTTATGAAGTTTGGATATTTTTATGAATACGTAATGAAGAGAAATAAATCAATTTTAAATTGGAGTTTTTAAAAAAAGAATACGTGACTTAATTCATCAACATTTTTATAAAAGTGTTAGCATTTTGCTTTTACTACCGATATTTGGGAAGTTACATTTATTTTTATATTGTGTTGTTTATAAAAAATGTATATTTGTATGCTATTTTACATAATTACACGCAATTCTCTAACACTTTAAATCTTGGAAAAATCACGTAATGGAAAATTAAAATTAAAATTCATTGCCTATTGTTTTATTTATTATTTGGATATAGTAAATTTTCAACAAGGTTTTCAATTCCTTAACTATATCTATAAAAAACCACTTGCTTTTTTATCAAGCGTTAAATTTGTTTTATTTCTTGTTAAAAATCGATTTATATATATATATATATATATATATATATATATAGAGAGAGAGAGAGAGAGAGAGAGAGAGAGAGAGAGAGAGAGAGAGAGAGAGAGAGACACTGAAGTGACAAAAGTCATGGGATAGCAATATGCAAATATGCAGATGGCAGTAGTATCGCAGCGAAAAATTATAAATGAGCAGTTCGTTTTCCAGAGATTTCATTTATGTTCAAGTTATTCATGTGAACAGGTTTTTCGTAATTTATGGCGGCACGACGAGAATTAAAAGACTTTGAACGTGGAATGTTAGTTGGAGCTAGACGCATGGGTCATTCCATTGTGAATATCGTTAGTGAATTCAACATTCCGAGATTCACAGTATCAAGAGTGTGCCGAGAGTATGAAATTTCAGTCATCACATCCCATGATGGACAGCGCAGTGGGTGACCACCTGCACTTAACGACCGAGGCCGCCGACGTCTGTGTAGAATGGTCATTGTTAATAGACACGCAACACTTCGTCAAATAACTACAGGCATCAATGTGGGAAGTACGAGAGACGTTCCGATAGGACTGTGCGGCGAAATTTGTCTTCCTTGGACTATGACATCAGAAGACCGACTCGAGTGCCTTTACTGACAGCACATCATCGCCTGCAGCGACTTTCCTGGCCTCGTGAGCTTATCGACTGGTCCCTACACCAGTGGAAAACCATGGCGTGGTCAGATGAGTCACGATTTCAGTTGTTACGAGCTGATGATAGAGTTCGAGTGTGGCGCAGACCCCACGAAGCCATGGACCCAAACTGTCAGCAAGGCACTGTTCAGGCTGGTGGTGGCTCCATAATGGTGTGGGCTGTTTTTACATGGCATGGACTCGGTCCTCTTGTGTAACTGAACCGATCATTGACTGGAAATGGTTATGTTCAGCTGCTTGCAGATCACTTGCAGCCATTAATGGACTTCACGTACCCACACAACGATGGGATTTTTATGGATGGCAATGCGCCATGACACCGGGCGAGAACTGTTCGCGATTGGTTTGAAGAACATTCCGGGCAATTCCAGCGCATGATCTGGCCACCTGGTTCGCCCGATATGAATCCCATCGAGCATTTATGAGACATCATCGAAAGGTCCGTTCGTGCCCAAACTCCTGCACCATCCACACTTTCACAATTATGGACGCCTATACAGACAGCATGGCTCAATATTCCTGCAGAGTACTTCCAACGACTTGTGGACTCCATGACACGTCGAGTTGTTGCACTTCGCCGGGCAAAAGGAGGTAATATGTCACGATATTAACAGTCATCCCATGACTTTTGTCACTTCAGTGTATATATATATATAGTGAAAATATATTTAAAGAGAGTATATATTTGCAATTTATTTATACTTAGAAAACTAAGAAATTATTTCTTTAGTTATAAACAAACTGGTAAATAAGTCATTCGATAAATTTTAAAAAAAATGTTTCTCTACAGACAAAAAAAAGCATAAAAATCATAATCAATTCAAAACACCTTTGGCTTTCAACTTATATATTTTTATTTTGTACGCCGTTTCTCAATCCATTTTATGAAAAAATAAAAAATTTTAAGTACTTTTTTTAAACGTTTTTTAAAAAGACATTTCTTGAATGTAGACATATACCTTAAAAAAGAATGTTTAAAATTTATAGTTATATTTCAAAAGTTGTATAGGACGCAGTTGATATTTCTGGAACAGTGAGATATATATTTTTGTTTTGTACGTGCTTCTTCAATCCATTTTATGCAAAAAAATGTACTTTAAAAAAACATTTTTTAAAAGACATTACCTGAATGTAGTCATATACATTAAAAAAGAATGCTTAAAATTTATAGTTTTATTTCAACAGTTGTGGATGTGGTTGATATTTCTGAGACATTAAGTTAAATCATAAATTTTTAAAAAAAGAGAAAAAGTTTTTAAAATTCCTATTTGACTGTGAAAATATTATATATAATATAATTTATCGTTTTATAAAGCACATTAAACTACAGCGTTTAACACATTGTATTGTACTAGCAAACAAATTCTCCCTCAAAACTCCCTTACCGTAATGAATTGTCATTTTCATGACGCTAAACAAAGACACTACTTAGAGAAAAAAATAAGAATATCACTTCTCCCAATAATCAAGGAAATATATTTAATGTTGAAATTCCATTTGGAATCTGCCATCGTTTCATATTTTTCGATACATTCAATTCCGTCTTAACAAGATAGAAGTTTTGGAAAAGTGGCGGGAGAAATTGATTCTTTTATTAACCGAAAACGAAATAGAAAAGGAATTTCTCGTACGACCTTTTCGCCAAATGGCTCTTACAGAAACAAGTCAGAAATTGTCATTTTAATTGGATAATCAGCGTTAAACAATAAATTAGTCCGTTCGATCAGCTTCATTCACATTCCACTGGAAGCTTGTTAGTGCATTCTCTACTTGACAGTTTCTCGGAATGAATAATGTTCTGTTCCATCACTTGGGCGCACAGCCTTGGGCAGGTGGAATTAAATTAGAAGGAAAGGCAACATGTTACCAAAACAAAACGTGAAAATGGCACACGAAGTCACTTAGTATTCTTGTTTAGATGGAATCAAGTAATCATCTTAATTATATTTTTTCTTTGATTCAACTTGTGAGAAAATATGTTTACTGGTTACTGAAGAAAATTGGTTTCATATTGATTATCTAAAGTGAGTTATGTCAGAACATGATGTTGTTTTGGGGATGAGATTTTTGGCCTTAACAAAAATCCGTAGGCGAAAAATAAATATTTTAGCTCCAGTTTTCGCTTCAATGAAAATAATTAGTCTTCTATACTTCTAACTTTAATACATATTCATTTATACTGCAGTAAAAAATCATTAGAAAGATATACTATTCTTGTTATACACTATATAACTAAAATATATCTTCATTATCATGTCAGAACATGATGTTGTTTTGGGGATGAGGTTTGTTTTTGGAGTCAACAAAAATCCGTAGGCAAAAAATGGAAATTTTATTATCTGCACTAGCATCTCAAAAAAAAAAAGCTTTTAATAATGTGTTACCACTGCATTTACAAAAGCACAGATTTAAAAAAAAAGATAAGTTAATGACAGAAAATAAAACCTAGGACAGAAAATAAAACCTAGAAAAAGATAATTTTGAGCACTTGATTATATGAAATGAAATAAATAGGAAATGTGATATTTTTTAAAACAATCAATGCGAAACAATCTTTTTTGGATCGTTTACAGTATTAAAGTGGCTCATTCAATGAAACGATTAAAATGAATAAAAATATAATTTAACTTGCACGAGCACGTGATGCTTGACTGTTCAAGAAATTGTGTTCTGACATGATATATGCATAGCAGATTTTATTTTAATCTTTATTTAATCTTTCTTTTATTATTACTTGTAATTATTTTATTGTTACTTAAAATTTATAATTCTTTATGCCTAATATTAAATTATTATTTTAATTAGAAAGTATTGAATGCAGACTACACGCAAAATTTAGAAGATTCTACTTATGAATCTAAATTACCTTTACAGAGAATATTTCAAACAGATGGGGACTGATGAATACTGTCCAAGGAATTTCGGAAAAATCGCATCAAACCGAAGACCCTTATACCTCAGGATTTTTAACAAGCATCCGGAACAGTTTTTTTTCATAAATATCATATGCAAGGAAGCCCATTTACTTGGTTTCCATTGTCGTTCTACCATTTATAGGACTTAAATTACACAATCCAACTACGATGCTAAGTTGAGGTAGAGTAAGAAACACCGAAATTGCCTTGTAGAGGAGTTGAATCAGGTTCTCTGGAGCAATGGATCAAGTTACAATCTCTGATATAATCTTAGTTTGGCGAATTCATGGATAAAGCCTTTTACTATTATGTATTGTGCCTACAATAAAGTTTGGCGGAGGGGAAATTTCGGTCTGGGGATAATATGGGATTCTGCGTCCTGTGCGACAGGAGAGAGCATCACCCCCTTTTCGTCAAGGATATTTAGTGCCAAATATGGCAACCCGATGTTATCGTTGGAGGATATTTTCCTCCGGGAGATAAGACGCAAGAGCGTGGGGATCTGGCAATTTTTAAAAGTGCGCCAAGGGGGTGATGTTCTTTACGAACCAACTCTGCATCGCAATTCATTGTAAGGTGAACATTTACCCCAAATCCATTTTTCTAGACAAGGATGCTCTAACAACAATGTGGTCATTCTACGGTTTGGTTCATTATTATTTTCAGAATGACAACGCCACTTTTCATGCTGAGTGGTCCACTATGGCTTGGTATAATAACAATGGGGTGATTCAATTGGATTGACCTGCCCAGAGTCCGACTTGAATACCATAGAATATCTCTGAAACAAGTTGGATCGCTGAATTAAGGAGTGAAGCAACCTTTCAAAATCGTCGTAAAGAACTTACATGTTACCCCAAGACATGTTGTAAAACATACCACTGTCTATCATACAAACCCTTGTAGAAATTATGCCCTGGAACTTTAAGTCTGCAATTGCCTGATTTGTAAGCCTTATGAACTAGTATATATGAATAAATTATTACTTATTGTTTCTTATTGGTAGAAAATGTGTGCGCGTTTATACAGATAGATAAATAGGTAAATATGATAGAGTTTCTTTCAAATATAACTGCCAGCTAATAGCATTAACAAGACTTCGAGCATACATCCTTAATATAAACGCACTGAGAAAAAAAGATTACATTAATCATTTAATTCTCAAATTTACTTAATTTCCTAATTAGACTACGAATCTTCTTTTGGGGACATTCTTATTTTAATTTCTATATTAATTATTATTTTTTAAATTGTAGAATAGCTTTTAAATGACTTTTAAATTTTAAATTGCGTAACATGTTTATTTAATTGTCGATTTACAATTCTTCAGTTGCTAATATAAAAAAATATATTTGATTTCATAAGAAGTCAATTATTTGTTTTCTTGAATATATCACCTAAACCTTATATATATCATCTAAAATAAAGGACTAAATTGTTTAATTTTTATCGCAGTATTATATTATATATATATATATATATATATATATATATTCTTGAAGACTTTTTGAATATTGAATTATTCCACTCTTGTTGACCTTGACAAGAGAAACGCGGGAATCCTTTAGAAC
>JAOUZG010025323.1:7537902-7548749 GCA_026289955.1 Argiope argentata
AAAAAAACTCATTATTTGAGACAATAATAAAAAAGAAATTACTCTATATGAATCCTTTACATTTAACGTTATGTCCCTTTTACAGTATTAACAGAGCTTAAATGTCAAACTTTTTCATTTTGAAAATTAAGAAACATGAAAAAAAAATTATTGACTTTATTTCAAATAAGCTTTCGAATATTTTTAAATTTCAGTATGTTGCTTTATTTAGGATGATATAATTTAGGATAAAAAAATTCAATACCTTTCAATTTATAAAAACGGAGAACTATCTAATTACCATTTACTTAAAGGAGATGATAGCTTCAGCATCCCAAAATTGAGTCATTAATCTTTTTTAATTAATAATCTGGTGATACAATAACTAGCATAGAAACTATCATAAATTTCCATCAGAAATATAATATGACATCTCCTTTCTTCTTTAGAAAATTTCATTCCAATGAACAGACATTTTTTTTAAAAATTCAAATTGAGCGCGATAACAGGAATATTAGATAAAAGATAATAAATTCAAGTAACCAAAAAAATATTCATGGAAAGATATTGTTAAAGAGTGTGAGAACAGTATCAAAATTATTATTGTTATTAAACCAATGAACTTTTTCAACTTCTTCGAAAAATTCTTATCTAAATTTGTTTTCTGATTAATTATTTATTAATTGTATCTCTTGTGTAAATTATACTTGTTCCTTCTCCTGATTAATTTTATTTCAGGTGAGTAAACACGCCTTAACGGGAAATGTACATTTTCCATGACGATTTTAATTGTAAAATACAATTAAGTAATTAAAATTATTAAGTATATATGCTTGTATTGTATTTCATTTCCTTTATTGTATATTGTTCATTTATTTATTTCTACTGGGATGACATATGTAATCACAATTCATTTTATTTGGAAATTAAATACTCTGTACTGTTAGTAATTATAGTTGTACTGTGCATTAATTATATTATACTGGTATTATACTATTGTTATGCATATAAACAAGAAATCGTTCGGTTCTGTTGATCAATATACGTTTAACATGCTTTAGATAAAAAAAAACTATTATAAATAGTTTGTTGAATTATTTTTTTATTCCTAAGAATACAGGTCACTGGCTTTAAAAATATTGTTTCAATTAAATTTCCTTACTATGAATTTAACTGCTCATCTAGCAGTTTTTTCGGAAATATTGTTAAGAAACAGGACATTATCCATTATTATTACGTCAGAACATGTTATTTTGGGAATGAGCGTCAAGAAAAATTCATAAGCGAAAAATAAGAAAAACCGTAAGCAAAAAATTAAAAATTTATTATCTACACGAGCATTTGAAAAAAATCAGCTTTTAATAACATTGCCATTGTATTTACAAAAGCTCTGATAATAAACAGTTAATGACTACAGACAATAAAACCAAAAATAATGTCATTTTGACCACGCGATTATAGGAAATGAAATAAAAAGGAAATGTGTTATTTTAAAAAACAATAAATGAGAGGCAAAGTTTTTTATTGGATCGTTTGCAATACCCAAGTGACTCATTCAATGAAACAATTAAAATGAATAAAAATATACTTTAACTTTCACGTTCACGTGGTGCTTGGCCGCTCAAGAAATAATATTCGCACATGATACATTGAAACATGCATAGCAGATTTCGTTTTAATCTTTTATTTAAAAATAAATAATGTACACATATTAGGATTCATTTATTATCCACTTCTTATTTATGCAACATAGTTCAATTTTCTTCAGAAATTGTTATTTTCTGTAGAAAGCTTTTATGTTTTCAATTTACAGAAAATCAGAAATGTAACTATTTTCTTTCATAGACCAAAAAACAAAACAATTTTTGCGAATGGCTGTCCAAGAAGTTTAACGGAAAGTTTGAATTCCGTAAAACTAAGCCAGTTTTGATAAAACGCAAACTTAATTTCTCACTTTAAAAATTCGAACTGAAAGCCTGTCGTTGTTTGCTTAGAAGAACTGCGCAGACAAAAAGCGAGAAGGAGGGGGAAAAAATCTAAAGAAACAGCGTTTAGAGAGAAAAAAAACGCTGCTCGGGATAACGAAATAAATTGAATGCTTCTAGCTTTACGGAAGCTCCTTTCCAGGATGCCCTAACACAAAACAAATTGTGTTTAAGTTAAACAATTCTTTTATCTCTGGTTTACCAAAATGGAGTTCCAAAAGGCTGGTGGGAGGAATTGAATTGTTGGACTTTTAGCTAAAATGTTTGTCTTAGACTGTAGGAAATGGATTATCCATAGGAAGAGGAAATGCGTAACAAAAAGGAACCATTAATGGGAAAGCAGGAAGTGGGATTGTTTTATTATGTTAATTTATGCCTTAAAATATTTCCCTTCTGTTATTAAGCAAAAATATTATTTCACAAAGGATGAAACTGAATAACTGCTGAATTAAAGATTGAAGAAGTTCGATGATATTACTTAAAAAGTAAAATTTGTACACTTACTTTACTTTTTGTTATAGAAAAATTATTTAAAATTCCATCATTGCACATTATTTATGAAGAAATCAAAATCCATACAGTTTATAATTTTCTCAAATATTTATCAAATGTGTGATATTTCTTGAAGTTAGTATTCTATTTTTATTTCTTGGAATTTTATTTATCTTCCAAGAAATAAAAATAATAGAATATTACTTTCATCGGTTTACTCCAACTAAATAGAAGACGTTGGTACTCCTATTTGTTTGAACCGTTCATTAAAATACATTTTTGATATATCAATAAATGTTCTAATTTGATTTATTTCATGACTTATAAAATAATTTATTATTACAGCTACTGTTTATACAGTGATGCCTCTTAAGTATTTCAGTAATACAATATACATTTTAATTTCTAAAATGCTTTTTTCTTTGAGAATTACATTAAGTAAATCCTTTTTACTGCCCTTTTACTTCTTCAAATACTTTTTGCTTCTTTTTTACTGCCCTTAGAATTTTAGGTTTTTTTTCGAATATGATAAAAAGAAAAGAAGAAGAATGTAAGCATGAGTATAAATAGGTTATGTAAAAAAGATAAAGAGCTTTAAAAGTATAAACAGTTTTTTATTATAGGGTTTTTCCTCTTAAAAATTTATCTTTCCTATATTTTAAAAAGAAAAATATATATTTCTTTATTATAGACGTTAAACATCAATAATTTTATTTACTTCCAGATTATTTGAAAACTGTAAATAAAATTCAATTTCTTATTTTTTATTTTATTAAATATTTTAAATTATTAAATGAAACAAAATGTATTCTCTTGTATATTCTAGTGGTATTAATATGTAAAAATATAAAGCGTATAGCAATATAGATGTTCAATTAAAAAAAAACCACATCGAGATTTTTTAAAAAAAATCAAGAAAATAGCTTAGGTAGTTTGCCATAATAGTTAGATAATCAGATACTTTACTGGAGTCCATTAACAAATTAAGATGAACAGGGACCTTTATTTATTTATTTATTTATTTTCAATTTTCACCTTAGCAATTTGAAATTTTACAGGCATTAATAGTAACACTACAGGAGATGATACACAAAATTTCAAAGCATTATATTTATTTATTTATGTTAGGGGGGTTGACATTGCATAATATTAACGATAAATAGCGTTAAAGAAAAATATTCCAGGCGCTTCAAATTTGTTCGAAAGAACTCCGATTTTTATTATTACTTACACTAACTCTTTTGAAACAAAAGTTGGGTTTAATCTTAAAGTTTGAGTACGAAATATCAATATAAATCAACATAACTCAAAACTACTAGTTTTTATAAAAAGTTAAAGTAGTTTTGAGTTTTTACATTGGTTAATTCTGATATTTAGTGCTGAAACTTCAAGATTAATCAAAACTTTTGTTTTAAAACTGTTAGAATAAGTAATAATAAAAATTGGAGTGCTTTCGAACAAATTTGGAGCGCATGCCACATTTTTCATTAACGTTATTTATCGCTCATATTATATTATATTACCCCCAATCATAAATAAATTAGAAATAATGCTTTGAAATGTAGTGTATCATTTCCTATAGTGTTACTATTAATGAATGAAAAATTTCAAATTGCTAAGGTAAAAATTAATTTTACAGATTCTTGGTCACCTTAAAATAAAATCTACCTGCATTTTTGTGAAGCATATATTTCAATGAACTAAGTATATGTGGTAAAAGAAAGAAGATTCTTAATAATTAATCTGATTACTTGAATACACACAAATAAACAGACGGAGAATCTTTGTATTCAAGTTTTGAAGTTTGGTTCCAGTAACACGTTGCCTTCCTTACAATTTAATTCAACACGCTTCAGGCTGTGTTCTCAAATGATGGAACAACACATTATTCATTCCGCTGTTCTCCGGGACATTGTCAAGAGGAGACTGCACTAACAAGCTTCCCGCTGAATGTTAATAAACCGGATCGAAGAGACTAATATATTACTGAACGCTGATTATCCAATTAAAATGACAATTTCTAACTTGTTGTTCAATAAGGGCTGTTCTGCGAAGGGGTTCTTGGTAAGGAGGATACTTTTTTTTATTCCCTTTCAACTAATAAAAGTATCTATTTTGCTTGTTTCTTCTCCAAGAGAATTGTTGCCTTATGAACAGTATTGATTATCTATGAGAACCTGAAATACTGGTAGATTTTTAATAGTGCTCGAACTTGAAGGAGATTTGCATAAACTTATCCGATAAGTTTAAGTTGGAATGCACGTTTCGTTTTCAATAGTTTGTTTTGGCCCTTACTGGGATTTTTTTAAGAGCAATGCTCATTTTAATACCCTATTTCTGGTAGACTGTTTGGTTTTGTGGAGTGTATTGGCGCATATATGGCCATTCTTCGGAACTATTTCTTATGGAAAGAAGGATGGAGGAATTATGCATGGAATATATATTATTTAAAACGTGTACGTTAATTGTTGTTATATTTAAAATAGTTATCACAATATATTTTAAATTATGTAATTTATATACGCTCTTCTTGTGTATAGCCCACCACCCCGCCACCACTGAACGTAGCAGTATTGACAAGATTTGCAGTGGCCGACTATGGACTATAGCAATGTCCATCCTTACATTAACCGAATCTGCCAAACTGATATACTCTTCGAGATAATTGGTCTCAAAGTGGTCAAATACTGACCACCTCCTCCTCTACAAACTTTCAAACAGTTGAATTTATGTACGCTGTCTTAATAACGTCCTTATTTTTATTTGAATAACATTATTTGAATTATTTGATTTCTATTTGAATAACATTTTAAAGTACAGTTCTTATTTTAAAAATTTTACCATTCAAAGCCGTTTTGTTAATTAATGAACCACTAATAAATGGATTAAATTGCTTGAAATTTGTAATAAGACAACTGAATGAATTAAAATGAAATCTGCTATGCATATTTTAATGTATCATGTCAGACCATAATTTTTTGAACAGCCAAGCACCGCGTGCTCGTCGAAGTTAAATTATACTTTTAATAATTTTAATTACTTCATTGAATAAATTACTTTAGAATTGCAAACGATAATTTTTTTGTCTCGCATTTATTGTTTAAAAATACGAGAGAATTGAGATGCTCGGGCAGATAATAAAATTTTTTAATTTCGTCAACCGGTTTTTGTTGATGCCACAAACCTCATTCCCCAAAAAAAAAAACATTATGTTCTGACATGATAATAAACGAAAGGTATTTAAAAGTCAGTGAAAATTAGCATTTCTCAGAATATTGTCTTATGTAATAAGATAAAATATTGAAATTTGAAGAGATAGAGTTTTCATAAGTAGAGAAAGAATGTTGAAATATTTTATGCTTATTATAGCGCAACTGACTGTTATATTCACATTACACTAATTTATTATTTCATCAAATATCTACTTTTCAATCTTGATCCATATGCTAAATTTTTTTTCTCTTAGATTAATTAAGAGATTTTAGTTTCAAAATCGGAAAAAAGAACATGAGCAACGTATTCCTGAAAATTTAAGATAAAGTCAAGTAAATCACTCCCCTCGGTACATCGCGAAAAGATTAATGAAAGTGCTTTGCACTGATTTTAAGGTCTTCATCAAGTTAATGATAACTTGCAAGGTAGTTTTTCTTTGTTTAATTTTTTAAATGCAGAAGAATTAAAAAAATATGAATATACGATAGGATTCAATACGATTAGAAGATAATTAAATATAAATATTTTCTAAAATTAAATAGTTTAAAAATTAGAAATGAGTTTAAAAAAGAAAAAAATTCAAAAATGTAACCTATCTCATTTTCCAGTGCCATGAAATCTTAAAAATTATTATAAAATACGAAAAATTCTATTGGAATACTGTGTTCCTTTTTTCACTCAAAATAAGGATATTTCAGATAACAAAGAAAATAGATAATTATATAAGTGAAAAAAATATGTCATAAATTAATATTCGGCTGAATTTTGTTGGCACCTCAAATCTCAATAAACAATCTTATATGTATTACGCTTTGAAAAGGAGAGTTAATAAAGCCTGCTTATAAATTTATGATGCACATTTTCTACTGTCACGCGAGTTGATTCTTATGAGCGTAATCTCTGTCAATGATTAATTATTAATGAATGAGATAAAGAATCTGTAGAATGGTATTGTTCGGATGCGGAATTTTAATCTGTATCATGACGGAAAATGAAAATTCCAAATAAGGCATTAGAAATCTTTTATTTTCATTTACTCTGTACTAAGAATATATATTTCTTCAGTGAGAATTAATTAGAAGGATAAATTGGAATGGAAATATTAACTGAATTCCAATTTCTTTATTTTGATGTTTTGTTTTTGCATGAATGTTATTTTTTAAATTGAAGATTATTAATAAGTATTAACTGAATATAAATTAAGAAAAAAAATATTTTAAAGAATAATTTCTATTATTGAATTGTTTTCAAACGTTTGTCTTTTAAGTCATTCTTATAAGAATAAAATAAATATTATTTCTAATAATAAGTATATATGTTGATTTTATAGGAAATAAAAAGAATTTTTCCTATAAAATCACCTTAACCTAAAAATAAAGATTAAAATTAAACCTGCTATGCATATTTCAATGAATCATGTCAGAACATAAATTCTTGAACAATGAAGCACGACGTATTCGTTCAAGTTAAATTATATTTTTATTCCTTTTAATTGTTTCATTGAATGAGTCACTTCAGTGTTGCAAGCGATCTAAAAAAAACTTTGTCTCGCATTGATTGTTTAAAAAAATATCGCATTTCCTATTTATTTCATTTTATGTAATCAAGCACTCAAAATGACATTTTTCTAGGTTTTATTTGCTGCAGTCATTAACTTATTTTTTTTAATCTGAGATTTTTTTAATGCAATGGCAACGGGCTATTAAAAGCTGATTTTTTGAGAGGCTTGTGCAGATAATAAAATTTCTATTTTTCGCATACGGATTTTTGTTGACGCCGAAAACAAACCTCATCCCAAAAACAACATCATGTTCTGACATGATAATAAAGAAATAACTTATTATATGGTATACTAGCCGCCTTTGGCGACCAGTCGGTCCGCCAATATTAATGCCGACTAAAGGGTTAAATCCTTTTTATATATAACTTGGTCTCATAATAAATTTTTCAGCAAAATATTTTTAAGCTTCAAATTTCGATAGCCATATAACTCACTTATACTATTATGTAGGCCTTAAACAGTCCTATCTTTGAACTCCGCATCTCTCTTTGATTTTCTATCAGTGCACGTAAAATTCACTTTTAAATTAAATTGAAAATGACGAAACTTCAATTAATACAACGACCTCTTTACTCAATTTAGACATGTCTTTAAATAAAACTAAGAACTGAAAGCAGAATAGTCCGACATTGAATATTTATGTTCAATACAGAAATTGAAAGATTATAATATTTTTTATAATTTATAAGACCTCAAGGAATTATTCAGCAAAAATTTCACAGGTTAATTGAAACCTTCAGTTTTTAATTTTATTTTTAGATGTATATAAATGCTCTCAATAATATTTTTTTTAGGTTTATAAATATATTTAAAAAAATTATGGTTTAAATTCCTTTGGTCTTATAGATTCATATTTGTAAAATATTCTTAATATTTCAACTTCTAAATAAATAAATAAGCATTTCCATCTTCTGCAATCAAGTGTGGCTGATTTATTCAGTTTTGAATATTGCAAGTTTAGAACAATCATTATTTTCATATTCTAGACCAATTATTCTAGAGTAACCTTGATTGGCTTCTTTGAGATCTTGATAACGTGATCTAAAATCACCAGTTTTTACCGTAATAGTTATATTGAAATTTTCATAGATCGATCAGCTTTGATGATTGATTTAGTTGATTGGATTTTATTTAAGGACTTATTTAATTAAGGACTTTTGTCTCAAGAATTTATTATTATTTAAGGACTTATTGCCCCAAGAATATTTTGCTAAATATGATTCACAGAGCAGATGATGTATGTAAAAATTTAATTCATCAGCCTTTTTTCCCTAAATCTATGATTATATATTTCACTTGGACCAATTGCTAAGAGATTATTTATATCTCTCCCCAAAAAATTAAGAAATTAGATGTTGGGCTCCGATTACAGAAGATACCTTGTAGATGTTAAACCATATTCGTCTTAAATAAAACTGTTTAATTGCATTAGTAATATATGTATTATAAAATATCATATAAAATGTTTCATTGCATTTATTTTCCCAAAAATATCATGTTTCATATTTGTTTCATTTTATGCAGATACGTGCCGAAAATGATATTTTTATATGTTTAATTTGGAATGATAGTTGACTTATTTTTTCTCATTTGAGAATATCATATTGTTTTGGTTAGAAAGTTTCGATGTCTCCGAAATATGCAGGTAAAAATATTTTTATGGGCTTTTACAAATTTTGCATTGTTAATTATTACGTATGCTTGTTTGAAAGAAGATGCGTTTTTATTTCGCATGATTTATTAAAATGCGGAGAAAAATTACAATCACGAAGGTGAATTCTTTGATTTGCACAGAATATCTTCTTCAAATTGCTTTTTCTTCTTCGTTGCTTTGAAATGACGTCATTTTAAAAGTTCGTTTAAGATTTCTTGCTTTTAAATAATTAATCTCGCTCTCAGAAGATTATCGTTTGGTGCTTTTCTAAAAATTCTTTTTCAGTTTTAACTGTCGCAGTTTTGTAATATATTTTTATTTATTTTAATTGAATTATTAAATCTGATATTGCAAACGATTTTCACTTGCATTTATTGTTTAAAAAATATCACATTTCCTATTTAATTCATTTCATATAATCACGTGATGAAAATTGTATTTTTCTGTTTTAATTTTGGTAGTAATTAACTTTTTTTTAAATTAGAACTTCTGAAAACGTGATGGCAACATTTTATTAAAAGCTGATTTTTTTTAAGATCCTCGAGAAGATAAAATTTTATTATTTATTATTATTTTTTTTTGCGAAATAAATTGTTGAAAAAAAAACGATTAAATTAAATGTTTAAAAATTCATTAAAAATAGAGTTTTAATTCGTAGGTCAAAACATCAGTATCATTGAAAAGCTAATTTTTTGCGCTTTAACTTGATGCATAAATCAATTTTGTGCTGTAATACTTTCGGAAGTTATAGTGAAAAAACGTTCAAATTTGGTTTATTTTTTATTTAATTAACATTTTAATTAGAAATTCAAAAAAGGGCTCCGAGGTGCACATTCCCGGCACCCAAGGTATACATATACCAAATTTGGTAGCTGTAGGTCGAACGGTCTGGCCTGTACATCGCCAACAGACACACACACATTGTGCTTTATTATAAGTAAAGATAACAAGATTAATATATCCTTCAAACGTTATACACTGCGAAATTGCTTTCAGTAAGAGTTTTCCTATTTATAGTACGAGTATTAAAAGCTGTCTGATAATTGATTGTAATTTCCGAAAGAAACATACAACATATAGTTATTCATCTATTTCAATGGGTGGTTTTTTACCTATTTCAATACATTGCCATTGACCTATTTCAATGGATTGCTATTGACCTATTTCAATGGATTGCTATTGACCTATTTCAATGGATTGCTATTGACCTATTTCAATGGATTACTGTTGACCTATTTTTGCCAAACTACGAAGAAGATTAAGCATTAATTATTTTGAAAATATGGTTAAAAAGATAACAGGTTTTTCAGACTGTAAACATAAATTTAGTGAACGAACTCGGCAAATTTACCTAAAATCGTCCAGGATTACATAATCATAAGATGTATATTCTGCAGATGACTTGTGTTTCATTACTGCTAACTACTTAAATAGGTCAGAAAATGGGTCAGAGATTGCAATTCACTTGTCTCGACAATCATAAGATTTCAATAGTACCAAAGTTTTGATGCTAGTATTATACAGATGGTTAGAAAAGAATAGTCTAATTGCTCACAGACGAGATGCCCGCAAACTCGATAAAAGACCTGAACATGATGCAATAAGTTTAATAGGTTATTTATTCTAATATTAAGAAAAAGTTTCAAAATTTTCCTTGGAAAAATGGGTAAATTGTTCTCTCACATATTTTATTAAATACATGACCTTCTTAATAAGAAAAAAGGAATTTGTTTTTTAAAAAAATACAATTCCACATACGTATTTAGCATCCTAAAGTGAATTCGGAAGAACAAGATAGTTAACACAGGCGGCTTATATAGTGTGATTTTCTGCATATAATTAAAAAATATGAACAAATTTTAAAATAAGCTGTTAGCTATAAATGTTTAGAAGGATATAGCAAGATATCCACCTTGCATATATATATATATATATATATATATATATATATATATATATATAT
>JAOUZG010025323.1:7551729-7620374 GCA_026289955.1 Argiope argentata
ATATATATATAGGAAGAGTGTGAGATAGTAGTCGGAATTGAAAAAAAAGAATAGTTAGGTCTGTCAAAAGCAAGAAAGTATTAATCATATAAGATTTTCCTGCAAATATCACATTAAAAAATGCTCAAATTGAAACCAATATTTTTTTGCTTTTGCTTAAGATCAAAGAAATCTTTGTGATGCAAGATACTTTAAAAATGTGAGAATATTGTTTCTGTTTTCGCAATTGCTATTTTGTCTAAGTAACTTTGCTTTTGGTATCGGTTCATCGGTGTTATTTTCATATACAAATGGCTGATAATAGAAAAACAAATAACACACTATTTTCTAGTACACTTTGTTTGTATTGAGTTTGGAATTCATAAATATAAAATATCTTGTGTTTACTATATCGATTCAAGGATTTAAGAATGTTCAATTATCTTCCTATCATCCATAAGCAGTGATAAAAATGCAAGTTAAGGAAGAATATTCTGGATAAAAACCAATAAAACAAGAATTTATTATGAATAAATATCCCTGTCTAAATATAAACTAGGATAGCTTATTTCATTCAAGAAATATAAACATCAATTAAATGAGTTGGTTTAAAAGTAAGTGTGGGAGTTTTTGATACTGTTTCTAAATTAAAATTAAAAAATATCCACTTTAAGTATACTAATAAAATAATATATAAGCACGTGAGATTAAAAATAAAATATCAAATAAGAGGGCGTTTAACTTCCTTCATGGTCATGTTATTATACAAATGATTAAATATAGATTATCATTATTAATTATTCCCCAATGAAAGGGAAAATATGTTATAATCGTATATATATACGTGCATGAAATAATATAACGCTTCAAAATAAGATTGAAATTATAAGATTGTTTGTTCTTTGTTAAAAGTCAAATCATAGTTTCATTAAACAGTTTTCAATAATTGCTTATAGCTTATAAAATATTAAAAAAATTAAACTATGCATTAGCTAAAAATTATAATTATTAATTTAAATTGTTTCAATTTTTATTTAAAAATATTTGTAAAATTTAATTACATTCCTACAATAAGCGACCAACAAAGATGTCTGAATGTTTAGAGTTACGTTTCTAAAAGGAAAAAAGAAAGGAATCCAAATCAAGCACATTAAATTGAAAAACACTCACATCCTAAAAGAAATCACTAAAATGAAGTATTGTACCATAATTGTTGAAATATAGCCTTTAATATATCTGAATTGTGGAAAACCTCTCTATATATTGTTCTGTCAACCCCTTTCTCTTATTTTTTAAAAATAATTTTTATACTAATGGACAAGATATAATAAGAACATTCGAAAAAAATACCATTAGTACAAAACATTCTTTGGAATTTTGTTTAAGGGAAAATTAGATGGGAAGAATTAAAATTTAGAAACTTTAATTTTAAAGAATATAAGTTGTGTTTCTGAATCTTTTCCTAAATGAATAATCGTTTTCTACAAAAAAAGAGACAGAACATAAAAAGACATCTAAGCTAGTTTGTCGATTGACAATACACGTTTCTTTTATACGAATTAACACAATATTATTTCTATAGGAAAAACTGTGCCTTAACAAAAAGACACGTTCTTCATAATCAAACAGCAAATTTGGAGGCGATGTTAACTAGAAAGGAGTGACACTGTCTTTTCAGCGAACAAGAACACGGACGACACGTGTTGATGGAAACAAAAGCTAAAAGCGCTGCTATTTCTTTAGAGCCCAAGAAAATCTTATTAACTTTTGAGGTAAATTTTTATCGTCTAATTTTCCGCGCCATCTATAATCTCCTGGGAGAGGGGAGACAAGAATCTCATTGCTGTATTGTCCCATGGTCCTATGATAATGACAACCTATGGAGCATCAGTGTAATTAAACCTTAATTACCTCCGTTTGAACCAGGCAAATCGACTATATAATTTTTTTCACGATGCTTAATTTTCATTCTTTTTTCACTAAACAGATTCTAGAAAACTAATTTAAGGCGGTCCCCAACAGATTTTCCGTGATTTAATTATTCTTCCTCGATGGCTAGAGCAGAAGCAGAAAAAAAAGGCAACTGAGGAGGCTTAGTGATTAATAGAGGTGACATAACACTGCAATGGAGTGCGGCTACCAGAAGCACTAATAATGACTAGAAGTAATTTACGACGAAGCATGTCTATCCTCTTCCAGCAAAAATTAGTCAAGTATTTCATTTTCTTATAATGTTGTTCAAGAAGTCGCTCCTTTTTTTTCTTTGCTGCTGTTGTCGGTAGAGGAAAAATAAGGCTATTGATAACATCGATCGTTAATTTTCCTGCATTCATTTTCTTGCGAAGTCCATGATTGGAGGAACTTTGGATAGATTGCGTTATTAAGAGAGGCTGACGCAAATTAATTTAAAGGCATGTTATTATCTAACTTTTATACAGAGATGGTTATTATTACAACTTATTAGTAAGACAACGTTTATTTTTTTGTAATTTGAAGCGTCATTTTTGGTTGGATTTATATATGTGAGTGGCTTAAGAAATTGATTTTTAATGGGCTAACATTTGGAAATATTACATACATTTTCGTTTCAGTATTAATTTTGTACAATCTAACATTCTTTAAAAGATACAGTTAAACAGTGATATAATTTCTTTGTTAAAACTTGTTACAATAATTAAGTTAAAACTTTTTACTATAATATTCAACAATTCTATTATGAAACCATATTAAATTTAATGTTTCATATCTAAATTAACAGAAACTAGTCTTATTTATTTCTCAAAAGACTGATAGAGGTAAGAGAGTTTCTCCCAAATAAAAGTACTCAAATGAAAAGAAATTTTTTAAAAAAATACCAAATGAAAGTATTATTTGATAATGGCTTGATAATTAATGTACAGTTGAGAGCTCATATTGCGGAGTGAAATTTATAATCAAATAATTTAATAATAGAATACATCCTCTAGGAACCTCTACAAATGTTTATCGTATCATATCTGTAATCCTATTTGATCATATTCGCAATCAATTGGATCAAGTTGTATTACAGATATTATTACTAATCGTTTCTGCAGTTTTATGTTCGTACAGTGAGAAATTCTGTGACAAATGATGAAGGTAATGAATTTATTACAACATCAACAGTATTATTGCTTTACGAGAGTAAACGATTTATCTAGAAGATCGAAGATAGAAATAATAATGCGCTTACATTATAAATATTATGTTTATTTGAAACAAAATAGATATCATTGTTTATGAAACAACGAAATGAAATTTTCAATTGTCATGTCCGATGATGCTTCAAATTATAAATTGATCCTCAATTTAAATCAAACAACACGAACGACATAATTTGAGGTTAACATCATTAAATATTGAATTATTGCATTAAGTTTAAGGAAAATTTATTAAAAGTGTATTTAGTAATTTCACATTATCAACCAAAATGCTATATTTGCTATGTTTTGGTCACAAGGATAAAATTTTAATATTTTAAGCCCATGTCTCTATATATTACAGTACAATTTACATGGAGTTTTTGTTTTCAGGAAAGTTTTGAGAAATGACTACTGTTTAATTTTCTATGCAAACGGAAACAATATATTTACACTTTTCCCGAAATGTTACCTAAAACTTGATAAGCTTTTGTTAAATTACTTTGCAAACAGCGAACATAATTTGATTTTACCACTTGAGGAATTTCAAAATTGTATTCAAGCAATTAATAATATATACTCGCTAAACCTGGTAGTGTAGATTTTACATTAATATTAATAACATCATAATAATTCATTCAATGTGATAAATTAAACATTTGTTACTAGGTCTTTACTTGTAAATTTAATTGTAAAACTGAAACTTAAGTTCAAAAAATTATATTCCTTAATTAAGATGGGTTATTAGTATTAACAGTACAAAAACATAGAAATTTTTATTCACTGTAAAGGATTAATTCTATAAATTATTCAAATATTTGGAATTTAATATATATAAAATAATTAAAAATACAAAAATTAACTGTTTTAAATCAAATAAAAAAGAAATCTAATATACTTTAAATTTATGTCATTTGTATATAATATTCCCCATTATTGGGTAAGTTTTTAAACTCTAATTTCAATTGTAATTAATTTCCAAAGTTTTGTCTTCATTTAGCTCATAGCAACTTCATTCTAAAATGTTCTCTTACTTGCTGATCCTATTCCCCCCTTTTTTATGTAATAAATCAATTGAAGTTTTGTAAAAAATATTGAACCAACTGTAAACTGCCTAATGGAGGAATATGTTCTTCTGAGGGACTCCTGCGTTTCTCTTGTCAAGGTCAACCCAAGGTAAACGCGAGTGAGAATTTCTGCCGAAGTTCGACAGGTGCCAGATTTATTAGAATATCATGTTATATAATATCAGTTAAAATTATTTCATCTTTGACTTTGTAACCTTTATCTGTTTTTGTGTCTCCGCTGCTCTCGAGATGGAATGAAACAAACTCAAAAAATGCTACCAATATATTTATATATATTATATATATATATATATATATATGGAATCAGAATATTTTGGAATGGAGTCTTACTCGTTGATGGAGGAATATGAAAATTTTGTTTAGAAATATTCAATTTTCATTTTAACCATATCTTTAACAATATTTAGAATGGAAATAAAAAATCATCAGTATCAAATGATTTCAAAATAATACATATTATCAGTATCAAATGATTGCAAAATAATAAATATTATCAGTATCAAATGATTGCAAAATAATAAATATTATCAATATCAAATGAGTTCAAAATAATAAATATTATCAGTATCAAATGATTGCAAAACAATAAATATTATCAGTATCAAATGCCTGCAAACTAAGATTAGATGCATTAAAAAGAAATGACGTAAAATTTTGACATCATTGATTCAAACGTAACAAACTCGAGATTGCAGAGATCAATAAGAATCTTATTAGCGACATCATTGCTTCAATTTATATTTAGTATACAAATTTTGATCCGTCCGGCATTTGATGCTATAGAAGAATACGGCATTTTGAGAAAAAAAGTTTCTCCATCCCAGGTCCCCGAGCACAACAATGCAACTTCGCGTTTCCCCACCGAGAAGGAAAGGGCATTCATTTCTCGATATGTCACAACAGAGTCATGGGAGCAAGACCAAAGTGCCTTTACTTCCCTAAAGGCCAGAGGAAGGGAAATATAATGTAAAATAACTTCCATATTTATTATAAAGCTATATTTCTCAAAATATCGTTAAAAACATTAAAAACTCAATTATATATATATATTTTAATATAGTTGATTTTTTTATATCTTAAAGTAAAATCTTATGTTTATAAATTTAAAATTATAAACTTAATTTTAATGTAATATATCTTAATAAGTTCTTAACTTTAAGATTATTAACAATTTTAATATCATCTAACTTAATAAGTTCTTAATATTAATATTATAATCTTAATTATAATTGAATTTCTATATTTTAAGTAACATCTATTGTTTATAATCGCATTTAGTAATATAAGCCGGCTTTCTGGCAAAGGGGGAGCGCGTCTTCCTCGTGTAATTAGAGTCCCGGGTTCGGGCATGGTTGTTCTGTGAGCTATCTGTAATATGTGTGAATACCTCCCCCCTTAAAAAGGGGCTGTGCAAGCGAATGTGATGAGTGCGTAGCTAAGCCGTACTCTCGGCCCTAGTTGGCTCTACTTCAAAAACAAGAGATGCTCTTTTCGGCTTAAATCTGCTGCTGTATCAGCAGAGGGCTGGTCCATGGCAAGTGCCGTAAGTAACAGCAACAACAGGATTATAAAGTTATACCTTAACTTTTTAATATTAAGTTGAATAATTTAAGGTTTGCTCCTCTGTCTGGCTTTGTGACTTATAAAATTACCAGTGCGTTACTCTGCTTCTGAGGTTAATAAATGTTAATTATTTAACTACCTTGAACTCGTATGCTTGAGCTATCAATGTATGTTTTTTTTAATGTACCGCAATAGAGTACTGATAACTAAAACTCTTATCTCAAAGATATTTAAAATCAAATTTAATTTCCTTTACAGTGATTAGATCTAGGCTGAGCAAAAATATGGATTTCTAAAATATTTTTCATATTCATATTTTCATAATATTTACACAACGTTTCGAAAAATTAGCAATTTAAACCTTTCTTTTTTACAATCAAATTTTGAAATTTCTTACCTTTATAAATTAAGGAATTATACATTGATGTGATAAAAACTTTTATTTTTGATCGCTTAATATCTTTTAAGAGAATATTATTGAGCACTCAAAAATGTTAAATATTTTGAAAAAGAATTATTTTTAATTTTTTTCTTTACTTTCGAATTTTAATATTTTTATCTATATAGTTTAAAGAATTGTATATTGATGACTAGAGGTTTTATAGTAGATCGTTTCATATCTATTAAGAGGACAAAATATAATTCTAAAATTTGCATTCTAAATAAACAAAAAATCTTGCAATTTGAATACAATTTGATGTGTTTTACCAACCAAATGCAGTAAAAATTTCTAGAAAAACATACTGATCAAAAAGTTTATGAAATTTAAAATTGAAATATTTAATAATAAATATTGTCACTTGACGTTATTTCTCTAGTTATTCAAAAAGAAGGTGCTTTTATGAAGTGCTGCTAAATTTGACATCAATTGGACGCGAGTAAATGTGCAAGTTATAAGATTTTTTTTCTTAGAAATTTATTTAAAAATTAAGATTAAGTCCTGGATTTCTCAACGATTACTTTCAAAAGTTACTATCACATACTTAAACAAAATTGAATTTATGTCTAGAAATTTTTCATTTTATCTCCAATATGTTCCAAACATTTTAGTTATTGGTAACTGAATTATGAGTTTGTAAAGCTTAGGTTCAAAAATGAACGCTCAAAATTTTATCCTACATAAAGCATTTAATTTTGATCAAAACAGTTCATTTCTAAGCATCCAAAGTAAATAAATGATCGTATCTCTCAAGTTGTTCTCTAACCTTGTCCAGACTGTATAATGTCCCTTTTTAAGATATCTGCGCACTTTCTGACAATATTATTAAAATTTTATACAGAAAACGCATTTATCTAATTATTGCTTATTCAGTAATTAATTTACGGTAAATTTAATTCAAACGTATTACAAAATTTTAAAAGAATATGAAATAAGATAATTTAATTAATGCATAGTACAAAAATATTTTAAAAAGATTTTTTTACATTTCCATTCAGGCAGTTTTAAAACTTAGTTTAACTCTATAAATTAGAATTTTTACAATTAAAATTAAATTAATAAGGTATATTTTTGTAAAAAGAAGAAATTTTATCAATAATCAACTAGAGTTAAAATTTTAACATGAATCGGAATCTAGAAGAATAATTAAACTTCTTTCTAAAAAAAGTTTTATTTTAACGTTCCAGGGAGAAACTCATTTCAGAAGTTTCATTGAATATGTAATAAAAGAGATGTATTCATATTTTGAAACATGTTTTCTGTTTATACATTATCTAATCATTTTCAATTTCCCCTGAACATTTACTTCAAGATAATAATATTAAAATAAAGGACAAAATATGCAATTATCGTAACAGGAATTTCCACAGTAAACATTTTTTTCATTATTTTATTTCGAAGGTTATTAAATTTGAAAAAATGATATTTTGAAAAATCCTTTCAATTAACATGAATCTGCAATGAAGCGATAAAAAATGCAACAAAATTAATCCAAATAGTTATTAAATTAAATTAATGAACTCTAGAAAATTGTTTATTTAAAAATAATTTCGAATTGAAAATAGCAAACATTAAAATAATTTTGATTTTAAAAATAAACAGTCAAATATCATTCTCGTTAGGGAAAAATATATGCTAAGAACTTTGCGAATTTTTTTTTTCAGTTATTCATCAGATTCATAAAATTTAAGTTCAAACAGAGTTTATAAAATGAGATCATATTCTTTCTTTTGTATGCTCAGAACAGTCACGTTATCGTATTATTGTGCATGCTAAACAAAACTTGCTATCCTTTCAAAAATTTCAATGATTTTGCTTTATTTAATTTGTATTGTTTCCTCAAATAAAAAGCAGAAAATTCGTTTAATTACTAAAATTCTTTCAAAAGTAAACATGCTTTGATTAGGTAAACATTCGATGGTGTGAAATAAAAGACAATATCTCGTTGAGGCGAAGTAAATTTCAATTCGCTACTATTCTATTATCTTATCCAAATATATTATTCCAATGAATAAACTGCAAAAAATATTACTGCTTTTATAATTCTAACGAAAAGTGCATTTTTTTCAACGCTTATTCAGTGAATTTATTCGACGCTTATGTTCTCAATTATCTTCACACAATTAGCTTATTTTTTTAAAAAATTACCATCTGTTGTTTATTTTAGAAATAATCAATTGTTTATATTTTTCGCCTCATGGCACCTTTAACTTAATATTCAATTAGCAGTAAAATTAAAATAAAATAGAAACTAGTTCCAGTTTCGTAATTAGGATTTAATTTTCATAAACATTTTTTTTAAAGTTAAAATTGTTTGATTTGTTTTTGTTACTGAATAAATAATATTAGAAAATGTGGGGAAATGTTCAAAATACTAATTAGCAAATTCAGAATTGCATTTATAAATGTAAATAAATATCCAATTATGTTACTGAATATTAATAGTTTAAAAAATTTATTTAATGTAGAAAAGTTTGTTTTTTAGAGATTATCTTTGCATTTCCGTTAAAGATATGTTTTGTACATTAGTATCAATTGTGCAAATGAGAATATGTAGATTACATAGGTAATTTGCACATTAACTGTTTTCGAGTTTTAACGTAACACACACACACACACACACACACACACACACCAAATCATGAGTTAGCTATATAGTTCTTATAAATATCTACATAAAATAAAAGATTAATAGCTTTAGACATTCTTCTATTCTCGTTAAATAAAATACTCTACAGATGTTTTTCCATCCCTTTTGTGAAAATTTGAAATGCTGACGTTCAGCGAAGAAAAATAAATTAGAAGATTAAATAACACTCGTACCTTTTTGAAAGTATATTTTTTACTTATATCACTGTGTTCCTGTTTCGAATATTTATTTATCCTTATTTTTTATCACACATATATCGAACCATGAAAAAAAAGACAAATCTTCGATTTTGTCTTCTTTCATTCATGAACTTTTCTGTTCGATTTTGCCTCGGAAAAAAGGTAAGGCTTTTAGTAAAATTGCCTATTTTAGTAGTATATGTATTTATTTTCTTGTGGTTCTACTGATGTAGAAAAAAAACAACAAAGTTAGTTTCAAAGAGACTGGACTGTATTAAATAAAAGAAAATGAAGAATTTTCTAAGAAAATTAAATAATGTTTTAACTCATTGAAGGGAATGTTGGTACTTTACGTATTACACCGTCCAACTTTATCGCTAAAACTGAAATAATTGCAAATGAGTTGCTAAACCTCTAATTATGACAAACTGGCAATGATAATCCGTTGACCTTTATCGCTAAATTTAAATCCGTCGCCTACAAGTTACTAAACCTTTGGCGATCGTTGCCGAAGACGGTATAATCCGTAAGCACCAAAATTTTTAGCACCTATTTCTCGGAATTTTAGCTCAGTTTCCATTACTAGAATCATAATTTTAAATTTTCATAGAAGTTCAGATCAATTTTTAAAAAAGCATTAAAAAAGGAGATATTGTATTTTTAAATTAAATGGTAATATTAAAGTATATTTTTTCTTAATCTATTTTCATCAAAAATATTAGTAAAAGGTTATTCTTGTAGCAGAAGTTATTTTTAAACATTGCCGACATCCTGACAAACAGGTAGCGCATCTTCCTTGTCGTCCCGGCTTCGAGTCCCGATTAGGACATGGTTGTTCTGTATATTATCTGTGAGATGTATGACTGTGACCCCCTATAAAAAGGGGTTGTGCAAGCTAATGTTATGAGTGTAGAGCTAAGTGGTATTCTCGGTCCTAATTGGCGTTACTTCAAAAACAAGAGACGCTCATTTGGCTTAAAATTGCTAACAGCCGTCAGCTCACTTGTACATGGCAAATACAGTAAGTAACAAAAACAACATTTTAAAATACTCTCACATATTGCTAAGTATAAAAAAACGTTGCTTATAAACATAATATCGTATTTATATAAATTGAAAATTTTATGATTTAGAGGATTCATTGAGATATTTCGTTTTTTTAATACATTGTCAATTTTGGCAATGATTATTCAAACCTTTTATATTGTAGATTAAACTATCAATCTCTGTTAATTTTTTAAGTTTTTCATTTTAACATATTGATGACAAATAAAAAAAAGGTAAATATGTATTTTTGCGTAAGTTTTATATAAAATTTTGGAATGCATTTTTATTTCATGAATATTTTATTATAAAGGTAATAATCAAATGATTCTGTACTCACTAAGAAGTATTAAGGATGATATATAATTCCACTTTATTAAAGTAATACTTTCAATTTTATCAACGTCCTAGTTCTTTTGTGTCTCATTTTATCAAGTGCATTAATTTTTGCCTATTTTTTATATAAAATACATTAGATCTCTTTATTTTGTTTTTTCTTTAACTCTTTGTGGTCCGATGTTAAGTGTGACTCGACATTCAAGACAGTGCATCATTTTGACGTTTTATTTATTTATTTTTCAAGCTTAATTGTTAAAAACCACCTACATAATGGTTAAGAGATGTAGATTAATTTTTCTATGAAATTCGACTTAAAATAATTATGTATATTTATTTTTCATAGCAATAAACAAATATTTGTATTAGGTGAATAATAATGCATCTAATTATTTTTCGGACTGCAAAGGGTTAAATATAAAATTTTGATATCTCTTACGAAAAAACAATATAAGCTAAATCGGCATTTAAAAATGCTATACTGAACTCAACATATTGGAGGATAGATTTTTTTTGGTAAATATAATTAATTAAATACAATTTGCTACTTTTTAATAATTTTAAATGTAAAGCTGGATAAAATAATAAAAGCCATAAAAACTGAAAAAAAAACTAATTTTTTTTCTATATCAACACATTAAAGTAAATCCCAAATTATTTTATTATTTTTCAAACAAGAAAAGTGTATTTACTGAGATAAATATGTTCCAAAATAATATAAACTAACATGTTTCCTAAATAGGAATTTGGAAACCGTTAATGCTATGTATGAAATGTAAATTTTTCTCACAAGATAAAAATCATTCTTTTAACGTAAAAAAAATAATTCGGTGCATAATTATTCAACTAATAGAAATATTTGTTTATTGACCTGAAAAATAATTATACATTATTGATTTAAGTTGAGTTTATTTAAAGGAACTAATATTTACCATTCTGCAGACGTTTTTAACAATCAAAACTGAAAAAAAAATAAAGCGTCAAAATGGTTACTTTCTTGAACGATCAGTCAGTGGTACTATCCGAATGCAACAGGTACGAAACTTACCATTCTATGTAATCTCTAAATAAATGCTACCGTTAAAAGCTTCGAAGATTTTTTTTTGCCATTGTTCATCAGGAAAATTAGAAGTGTTATTCGAAAAATGATATGACTATATTCTTTATGATTTCATTTTAAAAACAAGTAATACAAAAAATAAAGTCAATTCCACGTCAGAACAACAAAGATGTTTTATTTTGTTTACTTCTTATTTAATAATTACAATTAGTATGAATAACTTATCAAATAATTATGTCTGACCAAGACAAAATCAAATCTGTATCCATTGCAAATAAAGCAGAACACACTCCGCATGCTTGAATTTTCAATACCAGTTGGGATAACGCATTACAGCTCATAAATTTTTAATATCCTTTATTCTGTTTTATTTTAATTCAAATTAACTTCAAAATAAATCCAAAAAAAGGATTAATTAACAATTTTTAATTGTAAATAAATCAAACACCTAGAAAGTAAACAGAATCGTTTGAAAAAATCGGTCGAAAATATACTGAAACTAACCTTATTGGCGTGGGGGAAAACAAAACAATCGTTACTCATTTGGCGGTGGGGAAAGAATGGCAGGAAAGTTAGTTTTTAATGAATTGATAAAATTGGCCAAATTAATGAATTAATATTAGAAAAAACTAATATCAAGTCTCATTTACTACGTTTTTTAAAAAAGATTTGAACTTATGTAGATGAATAAAAAGTATTTTATTAGAGACTTAAATTTTGAACATAATATATAGATAAATATATATAGGGAGAGTGTGAACTAATAGTAGGAATTGAATTATTTCCGGAATGACGAGACTGGAATTTTCTATTATTATTTTGCTGATGTGTAAAATATTTTGATGTGTAATATATGTGACAATCGAATACTGATTACCTAAAAGTGTAATTCTATAATTTACTGAACTCTTTATTGCTTCAATTTAGTTTATAATTACGTCAACAATTTATTTAAATAAATTGTCTTTAACCAAAAGAAACAAATGCACATTACAAAGCAACAAATGTATATTACAAAAAAAGGAATAAAATTGCTTAACCTTTGTAGACGTATGTTAAATAAAATGTTAAATGCATATAATCAAATATACATTTAAAGAATCTGTGCTATTTTAATACTGAACACAAATGTTCTATTTTACTAAACACGCCATACGATTCAATATATCATTACAACTAATATTTAATTATTAAGACTTACTGCAAAATCCAGTGTATGCAATATCAATATCAATCTTCTGGTCGCATCCTTCTTGTTTCAGCTTGCAAACATTTGTGTACGATATCCCATCTGTTCCACAAACAGGTTCAAACTCTTCAGAACAGGCTGGACATTCGCACACAGCATAACCACTTTTGACAACACAAATGGACCCGAAATGACAAACGTGTTTGTGACAGGGACCCCGTTCTCCTGGAAAGCAAATTTTTAAATACAATTAAAAGAAATGTTTGAAATTTAAATCATTAATTAGTATTAATTGTTACAGGAAAAACCCTTCATCATTTACTGTTTATTTCATGGGTTAACAGTCAGTATGTTTTCTTCTTCATCTTACATTTTTCTTGGTTTAGAGTTTTTATTTTTTATGACTGCGCATTCTTATTATTAATTTAGTTATTGTTAGTTATTATATTTAGTTATTTTATTGGCTTTAATTTTATTTATACGAGTATTAACGTCCCATTTTTTATAACAACACTACGATATTTTTTGGGGTTGGACCTCGTAATTTTGAACCACAGTCAGGTGACAAGGATGACATCCGAGCTTACCAACACTCTATAAACTTTCACACCACGCCAGCAGGATGCCGTTTAGTCTCTGTGTATTTTAACTATCTCCAGACCCAATTACACGACTTTTTTTCGGTGGGCATGAGTCTCGGACTTGAAACCCTCTGATTTCGAAGCCAATACCTTACCACTAGTCCTTCGTGGTCGGCAAATTTTTTTTTATGCCGGCTTTCTGGCACAGAAGTAGCGCTTCTTCCTCGTGTTTTGGGAGTCCCGGTTTGGGTATGGCTGTTCGTCTGTGTGCTATCTGTGAGAGGTGTGAGTGTACCCCAAGTAAAAAGATGCTGGGTAAGCAAATGTAGCGAGTGTGTAGCTAAGTTGTACTCTTGGCCCTAGTTGGCTCTACTTCGAAAACAAGAGACGCTCCTGTCGGCTTAAATCTGCTGCTGTATCAGCGGGGGGCTTGTCAATAGACCAGTTTCATAAGTAATAATAACATTTTTATATATGTTATACTATTATTGACTAGCATATTATAATTCGCTTTGTTTCAAAAATATTTTAAATTATTTGCAAGCGTCATATCTAAATAGTGATTTCAAAAAGTTACGCAATCTTAGGGTAAAATTTTGACCAAATTCTCTTTATCAGCTCAATCAATTTAAAATTTGTTCTTTGTAAAATATAATTACTTCAATTTCATCAATTCTTGATCCTCATACATTGTTTTAAAAAATTAGAAAATGTAGTGTTACTTATTATCATCGCACTAATTAAAAGTTTATGTTCATGAAATGCCATTTATGTTTTGCAAGGTATCAAGACCTATCAAACCAGTCAGAATTTTGCTAAAGGATCTACAAAATGCTGCAAACTCTTGAAAACAGCACATTTTAAATTACCAATTACAAAATGATGTAGTGTTGTTTCCTATTCTTTGTAATCGGGCATTTTACTTGAACTTTTGATTGGATCAAAAGTTTGAGTTTGATCCAACCTCGTGAAGTTCTCATTCCAATAGTCGACCTCTGCATAGATCGTCCGTCATTTCTTTCACCGTACCCAGTGTTTCTACTTAACTGTAGAGCAGATGGAGTAAGCGAAGATAAATTGTGAGTTAACTAAATTCAAAGATAACACTCGCTAATCTCAATTCGATATATTATACAGTGTATAAAACCCATAAATTTGATTTTATACAATGACTCGAGTCTTCCAGATTTAGAAAGACATAGAAATAATAGGAACATTCTAGAGCAAACGAGAAACAATAAAGTAAATCAATAACAAATCAAATTTTCTGCAAATTGCCTACAGTCACACACGAATTCGTGTACTTACGTGTTAGACCGTTCGACTCTATCGCCAATGATTTGCTAAATCCATAATTGTGGCAATCCGTCAATGGTGTAATCTGTTGATTTTTATCGCCAAATTTAAATCCGCCGCCAATGAGTTACTAAACCGTTGGCGATCATTGGCGAAGACAGTGTAATAAGTAAGTATCCGAATGTGCCAACTATCGCTTTCAGTTCATAGAGTTCTAACATTGAGTCATTCAGTTCGCACCAATTCAGAATAAGTTTCACTACAATATTTCGTTCTGAATAAATCTATCTTTTCATTAATATATGCGTACTGAATACCGATTGCCTATTTACAGACGTATTTGCAATACGATATTTATAGGAGAAAAAAGAACAAATTATGCAATAACTCACTTCTAACTCGTCTTTTTGAAACATAAGTCCGAAACGAATATCATTAAATATTTAATTGGAGTAAAGCTGTACACGTTCTGATTTGAATAAATGCGAAAGCAATCTGTTTCAGAGTAAACAGAAAAATGACTCGAATCCAATTCTATGACATTTTAGCATGAAGAAATAAGATGCTACCATGCATTTTTTGTTTTAAAAAAAACGTAATAAAAAGATTAAAATGTAATCTGCTATGCATATTTCAATGTATCATGTCAGAAAATAAATTTTTGAACGGCCAGTTATTAAAAACGTTTTACTTAATTAAACAATCTAATCTACTTTTTAAAAGATTTTTATTAATGTTTTATTAAAGAATCTCAACAAAAAATTTAGTAGATTCTGCAAAAGTATGGATTAATCAAACGATTTAAACTATTTTTTAAAGAGAATTTTGTTCAAGTTTGATGAAAACTTTCATGAAGTAAAAAAAAAAAAGATGAAAGAATTATCTGAACAAAAAGTGAAAAATTGGAGATTTAAAAGGTCTTTTTTTCGAAATTGCAATCATTTATCAATATTTTTTAGTTTCTAAGGCTTAGTTTGAGAAAGGTGAAATTTTAAATTTCAATTCTTTGACCACGCATTTTTGTTGACGCCAAAAACCTCATCCCATTGATTTCTCATTGAAAAATCAATGTGTTCGTACAAGTTAAATTATATTTTTATTTCTTTCAATTGTTTCATTAAATTAGTAACTTTAATATTGCAAACGATAAAAAATATCACATTTCCTATTTATTTCATTTCATGTAATTACGTGCTCAAAATGACATTTGTCTAGGTTTTATTTTCTGAAGGCATTAACTTATATGTTTTAATCACAACTTTTGTAAATGCAATGACAATACGTTATTAAAAACTGAGGTGCTCGTGTAGATAATAAAGCTTTAATTTTTTTGTCTATAGTTTTTTTTTCGCCTACGGAATTTTGTCTACCTCATTCCCAAAATAACATCATGTTCTTACATGATAATATAACCTACCTCCAGACTTGGAGAAAACCATTTTAGGTTTAATTCATAAGCGCATTTCAAAACTTCAAACCACATCTCTATAAGCCCTTGACTGAGATTATCTATGTCCTAGTTGTCTCGAAATATCGCATTAGGAATATATTCTTTTTAGTAGGATAATAAATCCTTATCCAGATTTCTGACATAGTATTTTGGGAAGGATTAAAAAAAAAACAGAATTGAGTAAGAATAGGAGGGCAAATAAAAGGATACTCTGACTGTCAGATTATTGACTTTTGGGGATATTAAGTTGCAGAAAATCTATGAATAGGATGGTCCAAACATTATGTAAAATTTCAATAGCACTCTGCTAATTTTATAACTGGCGAACTTTATACATACGTCATTGAATTGTTTTGGTACATCCAATTAACAAGAAGATAGAAACTTTTTCAGATACCTAACAAAGATATATTTGGAGCTTAATACATCAAGGACCACTCACGAGTTTTCTCGTATTTCACCTCGCATCTGTTGATGACCGCTCACGAGTTTTCTCGTTTTTAGCTTTCCGTATGTTACGGATGGATGTTTAGAAAGTACAAGTTTGCTCCCAAAAAAAAAAGCGGTCACGAGCATATGTCTTGCATATTTCTTTGCGGTCGTTAATGTGTTAAAACAAAAACAAAACAAAACAAAAATACGAAATGGACGTTTAAAGTTAGCGTTTTTGCAAGAGAGGTGCCCGTTTTGAGCAGGTTTTAGGTAATAAAAAATAATGTAATGTTAAAGTTTAGTTCACATTTTTTAAAATTGTGTACAAACTGCTTTCTAAATAAGAAATATTTAATGTTATACATTGGAAATGAATGTTCAGAGTAAATAAAAATAACAATGCATAGTCTTGGAAAACTCTTTTGCTGAACTTCTTGAATCAGATAATCAGTGTACAATTATTTTTTAAACATTATAATGCATTAACTTTCTGTAACTTTAAGGTTCTGCTCTTAATTTTCTAAAGATTTCATGATACAAAATTATTGCATGCATCTTTGATACTGTTTAAGTATTTACAAAAAATTATTTCTTAAAATATTGACTTCACAATAAAATTTTCATTTGCTCTTTTATCTCGTAGCGTAATAACTTTTTTTTTATTATGAAAGCGAAGTAATTTCACCCCGTTTTTTGTGAGCCCTTTAAAACAGGAAAAGAAATTTGATACATAATTATTTATCTAATAAAAGGACTTGTTCGTGACAGGGGAAATTAAATAAATAAATATATTTACTATAGGCTTAGTCATTTATCTTAGTATGGACGTCTGCGATAATTCAAAATCTCATAAATGATCTTAATTAACTATTAGTTGATTAAATTCAACTTACATGAACAGTTAATTTACTCTCCATGCTACTCTGCAGCTACTTTTTAATATTTAAAGTTTAAAAAAGTTAAATGTCAAAATGATACACCGTATTGAATGGTGTCCAAGATGAGATTTCCAATTGTAAAAGGTTAATTATGCAGTTTCAAAATCGTTATGGAAAGTAAAAAATTGCTGATGCAGTAAAATTAATTGAAGGCAGTACAGACAAATAATTTTTAAATGTTATTTTACTGTACTATCATGCTTCTGATTAGAGATTCGAATTTACTTTAGGCTTAGTTATTTATCGATGTGGGCGTCTGTAAGGATTCAAAATCCCATAAATGATCTTAATTAACTTTTTTTTTAACTAAAACTATATTGCTGACAACATAAGAAATACTAAGGAAAAATAGAGAATACATTTATTTGCATATGAGTTCAAAAGAAATCTATTTCCACGCGATTAAATTACATGCACTAAAAGATATAAAATTTGTACACTGGAAGACAATCTTTGATGGGCGCGCAAAAAGAAAATACACGAAGATAATTCTAGAATAAATTCATTTACAAGAGAATTCACATCCCGCATCAAGAAAAAAAAGTAATTGTAAGACCAGTAGAAATTAGAGAAATCCTTAATCTCATTCAGGATTCTTATTTCTATTTTCTTTCGAGACAACATACATAAGTTAAAGGGAACTTTTTCGATCAACCGAATTATTTGAAGCCTCTTAAAAGTTCATCAGACGCTCTAAAAAGGAAGCAAAAGAAAAAAGTGGAAATTTGGTAAATGATAATAACACACTACATGGTTGAATAAATATAAATTACGAGAGGATATACCATTAATTCTGTTGGAGTAAATTTCCCTTTCTTAATTGTGACCTTTGTTTATTCATCTGGATACAATGGCACGCTTCAGTTACTGCAGTCTTTGATTAGGGATTTAAGGTTAAGAATGATGATTCGAAAAAAAGGAATCCCAACATTTTTTGCATAATAAAAGGAAAAATAAAAACATGTCTTGCAAATAATTTTGTATCGATTATAAAATAGTTGTATCGATTATAAATCGTCATACTACAGTGCTGGAATCAACTAAAATGTTTTTCGACTTTCCGGCACAATTTCACGATATTGCACATTTTATGTTTGTTTATCATGTTACCTATTAAGGTTAATGTTGATTAGAGATTTAAGGTTAAGAATGATGATTCCAAAAAAAGGTGTCTCAACATTTTTTGCATAGTAAAACTTGACTTGCAAATAATTTTGTATCGCTTATAAACCGTTATACTGCAGTGTTGGAATCAACTAAAATGTTTTCCGACTTTCCCGCATATTTTCGCGATATTGGAGGTTTTATGTTTGTTTATCTTTGCAGTAAAATTAAGAGTAGTGAGCATATTTAGTTTGATCATTACTTTTTCCCTCAGTGGATATAGTTTATAGCAAATTTATAATTATCAGGAAAAACTTTGTATCAAGCATCATCTATATAGGCACACTTAATGTTAGACTTGAAAACTAATCTACAGAGCAAAAGAATAAAGCTTATGACATCACAAACTACAAACTTCTCTTCCGATCTGCCGAAAGGCTCATTGGAAACCTTGAATGATTAGACCACTACAACAGCAACAAGGCAGAAATCATTACTTTTTCCCTCAGTGGATATAGTTTATTACAAATTTATAATTATCAGGAAAAACATTGTATTAAGCGTCATCTATAAAGGCAACTTAGTGTTAGACATTGAAAACTAATCTACAGAGCAAAAGAATAAAGCTTACGACATTACAAACTACAAACTTCTCTTCCGATCTACCGGAATGCACATTGGAAACTTTGAATGATTAGACCGCTACAACAGCAACAGGGCAGAAACTGTGGTTAAATCCTAAGGGCGACCACTAGCCACAGTACAACCTTTCCCTGAGGAAATACGTCCCGTCGTCGATGGAAGGGACCAGAGCGTCATCATTGTGTGTACCCAAACGGACGGCGAAAACAACCCATCATAAATCTTATGTCACAAAAATGTCGCATGCTTCTTTAGTATTATTTGTGAATTATTATTATTGATTGCAGATGGAAGCTTAATCTCATCCAGACAACATTCGATTTATATGCATAGCAATTAATTGTGTAAATACTACATGTAGAATGTCATTTACCTCGAAAATTGTTTTGCTATGCTACAATGCCCAAATATATGCATATTTATTTCAGAAAAAAAAAACTAGTTTCTGACTCAGAGATGTCGAAAATGTGGTAATTTATAAAAATTTCCGAAGTTAGAAATATTTTTATTCCTTTAGTGAACTTTTCTGCGTCTAATTAACTTTAACTACATATAAGAATCAAAATTAGGAAACCCATAGGAAACAAATTTACCGCAACAACAAAATCACTACTTTACTCAGTTCAACATCTATGTCTTTCCCACTTCCCCAGTTTAAAATATCTTCTGAAGGTGGTTAGATTTCAGTCCCGGAAAGGAAGTCGTACAGAATTTGGAGGGAACAATTGTGGCCTCAGCATTTTTTCCAACTATGACAGAATTGTTGTGAGAAATCTATGACATTTAAGAGGACTATTTTGATGGAACTTAGTTTAAAACTGTCATATCTCAAATAAATATTTTTTTATGAATGAGGATTGAACAATATTTGAACCAAATTTTTATGAATTTTTAGTGTTATCAGAACACTAAAAGAAAAATAAAAGTAAACATTATCTATGGAAAATTTTAGACATTTTTTTTTTCCTTTTTGTAAGTACATGAAATCAAACGTTTTTCTTATACACTAAGAAATTAAGGCAAACATTTTGGAAATTCTGTGATTTATGACAGCTAAACAATAAGGGATTTTTTTTCTCGTTTTGTTAGATAAATATACCTTTGAAACATAAAATATAAAAGATGATCATCTTATAAATTACAGAGAAAACTGAACATTAAAAAGTTATAAAATTTGGTTGCACAGTAAAAATTTTACTTGCATGAAGAAGCAATATTATTTGATAAAAAATCTAAATGGAAAAATAATATATATCACTTTTTATAAATCAAACGATTTTTTTATTTAAATACTTAGGTTTTATATATTAACATTTTAAATGAATTTTTTGCATGATACAAAGGTATAGCGAATAACTGTGTATAAATTCAGCATATGCACGTCTATTTTTGTGGAAATGCTTCTGCAATTAGTAAATCTTCTGTCTTGGAATAAAGATTTTACCGCCAGACCAGGACAATCCAAGTATTTCAGTTGAAGTAATAATTTTCAATCTTACGTTGTTGGTTTTGTTTTGAGTATGGGTTTAGATCATGCAAGATTTATTTAAAATACCAATTCCTCTTATAGAAAGGTTTTTTTCTAAAGTATGTGCAGTGTTAAGAAAGTTTTACGAATATTTACTTAATTGTTGCTTGCATTAATCCGCAATTCCAATTTTAATTGGAATTAAACTATTCTTATTCTTTGAAAGATGATTTATTGTTTTTATTTAGTTAAATATTGAAAAGACAACTAGATATAGTATATCCAGTGATGCTTATAGTGTGTACTGATATGAGTTTTAATTTTGATGAGAAATTTCGTTTTTATTTCATGAACATGAGCCTTTTAGATTAAAATAATTTTTTGGGAGTTTTTATATATTTTAAACAGTACAATAACTTATGCGAAAAAGAGTAATTCTATTCTACTAATTGCCCTTTTTATTATCAATTCTATATTTTTTTCGAAATAAAATTAGTTTAATAAGTTATAAAGCAAATACGAATAAGCTGCAACTTATCTTAAGGAAAATCTTTTTCCGTTTCAATTTCTTATAACTACTTAATTTCTTGTCTTTCTTTTATGTCTCTTCATAAAAAAAAGATATTTTAACAAGTTTTTTTAATGAAATACCGCTTCATATTACTGTTATGTAATTAGTGAAATTTTTCTAAATGTTGTTAATTCTGGTAAAAGTAATTAAAGAATGTCTCAAGGCATAAAACTTTAATTACATCTTAGAAAAAAAATTAAAGACGAACTTTCCCTCTGAATAGCATAAAACTAATCCACTATAATCATTTTGTGGAATCTTTGAAGGATTTTTTTAGAAGAATTCTCCAAAGATAATATATTTGCTGCCATAATTAAGAATGCCGAGATATTTTTTTTTCATATTTTCAGTGTTTTAATCATCGTAAGTGCGACTAAAATATACAAATATAACAATAAAGCATTAAAAATAATCTAATGCTTGAAGTTTTATTTTAATTCATGGTATTATTTAAAATCGCCAGCTGTTTTCTTAATTTGATAAAAGTGATTGAAAGTACATTATTTTATATTTATAGAGAACATTGTATCGTAGGTTTTTCTCTTATTCATCATTACTCCATTGTTTTTTGAAGTATATTTTTTCTAAAAAGAATAAAAAGTATAAAATAGGTTCTGTAATTTAAAAAAATTGAATACAATAACACTTTAAAGCTTATTTTTACTTTTGAGATAGTCTTATTGAAAATTTAATTTAATTTTTTTGTAATTTGTTTTCAGAATGGACTTTTGTATCAAATTTTTGAATAAGTTAAAATTTTAGATTCAATGTCATTACAGTAAAATTACCTTTGTTATTCTCAGTAGTGACTTATTCAAATTTTCCCGCCTTTTCCAGATTTTTTTTAAATAGTTAAAAGTTTGAAGAAACTTAAAAAGTTAAAGGATTTAAAATAATGTCTTTAACTGCTCAGAATTTCTTTTGCATTTCATTTCATTTCTTAGAAATGGAAGTGTGAGCTAAGCATTAAAATGAATATTTTAAAAATTTAAATTTATAATATATATATATATATATATATATATATATTCCTTTCCTTTTTTAAAAAAAAATAAGCAGAAGTAGAGACCTTTCTGCATCAAAAAATTTAAAACACTTCACACTTATAAACGTGTCTATTTATTAAATGCAGATTAAATCTGCTATAAATGAAATTTGTATCTAATATGCATAATTTAGGTTAAGGTTAGGATAAGGTTTCATATTAATAAACTAGAAATTAATTATTTTTAAACATATTATGTAAGTGAACTTCATCGACCATCTTGAATTATTTTTCTAACACACATTAATTGTTTTTCGTGGAACAAAGAATATTTGTTAATTGTAAGTTAATGAAGATTTAATTGAAAGTGTAACTTCCATAACTGCTTAAATGAAGTAAATGCCTAAAAGAAATGCTTCGATGCATTTATTTTGCAATTTGTCCACACAAAAATTTGTTAATGGGACTAGAAGAAAGATAATTGTTATTAACATTGCAACTGCTATAAGTATTTAAATATATTAAATGCCTAACAGAAAAATCTATTAAGTATTTGCTTCAATGCATCCGTTTTATAATTTTTCCTCTGAAGATTTGCTAATGGGATTTGAAGTAAGATAATTGTTATTAACATTTTATTCACAATTAAAAAAAGATGGTAATTATTATAAGAAGTTATGAAGCAATTGTTCAATGAATGTTCTTATTTTATCTAATTATTTAATAACATTATTATCTGAATTCCTTTTAGGATTCTAAAATGTTTATTTAAAATAAATTCAAGAAATAATTTAATTGTTCATAGAAAACATGTGTTGTTCCAAAGTTATTTTAAATTTCGTATTATTTCTTACAATCATCCATTTAATTTTCTTTCCTGTGCCTAGTGTGACCAGCCATTAAGTAATATGAATCGTATTTACATTCTTGTGAGATAATAATTATTAAAAAGGATTCAAAATATCAAAGAATTTCTGATCAAAAGTTTCAAACCTATCCCAATTTCTATGACTAAAATTATTCATATTTTCTCATATGTATATTAATTTACAAAGTGCAAAATCCTAGATTATTTTAGAATGTCATGTGACCTAAGTATCCTTTCTAAAAGAGAAGGGATATAATAAATAAGAAAACCTAACCTATTATTTTTTCAACTTCTTTCATAATTTGAAGCTAATTTTTAAGCACAAATCTGTTTCCAGAGCATAATTAAAAATTAAATCTTTAAAAAATATTAGACACTAAAAAATTCTTTCATATTTCTTACACTTTCACATAACTCGGTTTTTTAAAAAAAAGAATGTAAAATTCAACTTTAATTGAATGATCAATACATGAGGTGTTCACTATAAATGGAAGTTAAATGTCAAAAGAAAAACTAGTTCTTTTACAGAACTAAGTATATAAAAACTTCTTTCAGCCATTTTTTTAAAAAAAAAATTATTCTTTTTACTTTTATTAAATTTCTACCATTAGCTCACAATCTTTTTCACCCCCCCCACGCAAATATCTTGTACAAAATTTCTATCGTTAATAAAATACTGTTTATTCACCCACTCAAGTTCAAATTTTTTTTTAAATACTTGTAGTTAATGACTTTTGATGTTAATACAGAATTTTTAATTATCAATTCCTTAATTTTTATTGAATAAGTAAAAACTAACTTTCGCTCCAGAAATCATCATTCCTGGTCGTTGAATAAGTAACGAATTCAGTTTGTTTTTCCCTATACAAAGAAGGTTAGGTTTAACATGTTTTAGACCGATTATTTTAAATGATTCTGTTTATATTTATAATATTTGATACATTTAAAATCAAACATAGTTAATTTATCTATTTTTCCAATTTATTTTGAAATACCGAATTAAAATAATACAGAATAAATAAAATTAGAAATTTTTAATCTGTATTGCGTACCCCAACATATGTAGAAAAATCACCCATTTTGCGTTGCCACAATTGGATTTAAATCCTCAAATGGCGTTGAAAATTCAACGTTAGTATAATTTTTTATCAATTATTTATAGTAATTGTAATGCTTAGACCGGGATATTCTTATTGGTATGGCGTTGGATTCGCATCCTTTGGGCTGCGAGTTCGAACGCCAATATGTAACGAATTCAGTTTGTTTTCCCCTACACAAATGAGGTTAGGCTTAATGTTTTTAGCCGATTATTTAGATGCATAGAAGAACACCATGTATAGAAAGGATAATGGACAATAGCGAGAAATATCGCTTTGTATTTTGTCACTAAATATCGTGATTGTATTTCTTTACATATAGTCAGTCAGTCGAGTCACAGTTGTTTACATATTTATATTAATTGTAATTATTTAATAAAGAGTAACCAAAATAAAAGTTTTCTTTTTAAACCTATGTAGTAATTGATTAAAAAAATTATTTTTTATTACTTGTTTTTGTTAGCAATTTGAAAAAAATAAATAAGAAAAATAAAATAAAATAACAAACAAAATAAAACTACTCAATTTATACAATTTTTTATCGAAATCTGCAAACGAGTACGACTAAAGCATTCTACATAAAATGATAAATGAGACCTCTGGACTTATTTATAAAAAAATGTGTAACATAAAACGTTTTTAAGGACACAACATTTCCTTTCCCAAATAGAAGTCGAACGTTGAAAAACTTCCCTACCATCGGAAAAGAAGTTCGGGAAGCTAAGGAAAACGATCCTACAGCAAAGATTTTATTTTTCCCTTCGTCCCAATTGTATTTTCTCCCAATGGGCAAGAGATATAAAACTCAAAGAATTCGAGGCAACTCCTGCACAAGAGGGACTTGGAGCAGGAAGAAAGAATCATCCGGGAAAAGTTGAAAATATTAGGAAACCAGTGTAACCTTTGTGTCCGCGTTTTTGTGATTTATGGTTGCACTTAGCATATTGCGAAGACTCGGTTGCCTTTGGGAAAACGACGCGGCTGCCTCCGCGATTCAGGGAAGAAACTCAAATTTCTGAGAAGAGTCCTCAGAAATATCTTTCGGGCTCGATGTAACGGAAAAAGTAATTTTTTTCTTCTTCCATTTGAAATAGGAGTATTCCAAATAACTCGAAATGATTCCAAATATTTAGAGTGTTTAGCGAAATAGGAAAAGGTGTGGGATAAGAAGGGAAATGGGTATTTCTTTCTTGGTATGATACTCGGCAGGCTATATTTACCACACGCTATTTTCAAAGGAAAATCGTTTACTTTTTTCTCTATAGCGATTTGACTCGAACAAAAGTCAAGTTTTATTCCTTAATAACATTTGTTAAACAAATGTATTGATAGATTGCATAGAAAATTGTAATATTGCTTTAATTAAATCTAAGTTTAATTATTAATAACGTTTTTATGAAAAGAATGTATTGATGGACTTCTTAGTAAATTGTAATATTTCTTGAATTTAATTGAAATTTAATTAAAGTTAAATAAAGAGGAAATTTCCATTTTTGATAATTGGCTATGATACTTTATTGATGATTTGGTTACGGTTGTTTGAGCAAAGGCTTGATTGACTATGATACGATGTAGAAAGCAGGTTTGATGGTCTGATATTATTGCCTTTTTAATTTATTTCTTTTTACATTCAACGTGTTCTTGCTGGCAAAATAAAATTTACAGTCAATCAATCAACAAAGAAATATATGTTTCGTAAAACATGCCACAAAATTACTAAAGAAATGAAAGTATATTTTAAAATATCGGTTCGTTAAAAGAATTGTTTTCATTATTATCATGCATGATGCTCTTAAGAATTTGAATATTATAGAAATATACTTTTTGTAATTAAAACTGAATGAAAGAAATGTTAAGAACCATTTAATGTTAATATTAATATTATTGTTTATTATTAAAATTGTTGCTATATACATTGTTTAATTATTTAAAATAAAGTAAAAAAATTGACTTTAGCATTATATTTATGAATGACTTTAATAATGTTTGAATTGTTGCAATTGTCGATAGACGTAACTTTTCAGAAAATAAAAAATGAAAAAGACTTATCTAGGTAATTCAATATTTATGTTATCATTGCTGGAAAATAATCATTGAGGGGATGGATTTTCAGAAATATCACATGGAGTAGTCACTTCGACATCAAAAACTGTTATTTTTTTTAAAAAAAATGTTGAATATCTACTACAAATGTTTTTTTAAACTTCGTATACCAAACTAGCTTACTTAAGGGTTGTAAATCCAGTGACAGTCTTTCAGAAATATCTATCATCGTTTACAACGACGCGTCGAAGATCAAGTAAGAAATTAAGAGTAATTAACAATTGCGCCCATATCTGCATATCCTTAATTGCTATTTCTTCTATATTAATAAGCATGCTGAAAATTTGTCAATTTATTAGATTATTCTCTCCATACTACAAAGACAAGCTATCGTTGAATATAATGATCAACTCTTTACTGTCGAAGCAGAGTATCGGTCATAATAACTCAATGTAAAGACGAGATTTTCAAACTATTTAACCAGGAAAGCTAAAATCTCTCAAATTCAGAGAGACTTTAAAAGGCATTTTTTAATCAGGTTAAATAAATACTTGTCAGCTGGTTTCAGTGTAATTCAAGAATTACCTATCAGTGATTTTGGATGTAACAATACACTCCATTAATAAACGTAAGATAAATATATCCATCAAGAAGATCTTAAAATATTGTCATAATATGTTTATTAACTATCTTAACAATTTCTAACCCATTATTTTGGATTTATCGATATGTAAGGCTATTTTAAAGAAATTTAGAAGACTCTATATGAGTTGTTGTTGTTCATTAGATAAAATGCATTTCCAGCTATAAAATGCATTTTCCAAATACATTTTAGGTAACATACAAGCTAATACGTTTATATATAATGTATTTTTTAAAATATTATATATATATATATATATATATATATAATAGAGTGTATTGCTACATCCAAAATCACTGATAGGTAATCCTTGAATTACACTGAAACCAGCTGACAAGTATTAATTTAACCTGATTAAAAATGCCTTTTAAAGTTTCTCTGAATTTGAGATACTTTAGCTTTCCTGGTTAAAAAGTGTGATAATCTCGTCTTTACATTGAGTTATTATGACCGATACTCTGCTTCGACAGTAAAGTGTTGATCATTATATTCAAGGATTGCCTATCCTTCTAGTATGGAGAGAATGATCTAATAAATTGACAAATTTTCAGCATGCTTATTAATATAGAAGAAATAGCAATTAAGGATATGCAGATATGCATGCATTCGTTAATTACTGTTAATTTCTTACTTGATCTTCGACGCGTCGTTGTAAACGATGATAGATATTTCTGACAGATATTATATATATATATATATATATATATATATATATATATATATATATATAGTTTTTTAAAATATATACTAATTAAATTTAAGAATTAACATTTAATCGACTCATCATTACAGATTGATTGAAATATCTTAAAGGTATGATGTGGAATTGATAAGGAATTCTAATCTTGAATAACAATTTTAAGTTTTTAAAGTATTTTTAATTATTGAAAATTTAATTAATGTCTTGTTATTCAGCCTACAAAGAGTTAATAAGCATTATATTTTTGTATACACTAACGACAAAATTCGATGCATAGAATGCTCTATATTTGTTGCCATTGATTAGGAATTGATAGTTAATTTATCACTAGGTCACAAAATTTGAAATGAAGAAGTTAAATTTATTTTAATATCAAGAATAGTTAAAGATATATAATAGAGAGTTAGTTATTGCCTCCACCACATCCTACATTCAAATCCTTTTTCTAATAATGTTTGTGTTAGAAAATCCTTATTACTACTCTCCAGGTTGTTATTTGAGGACTTTTCTAGATTCATACCGTTCTATTTATTTAATATCTATTCTATGAGATTATCAATCTTTCGAATTACTGAGATGAATAGGAGTTTTCACCAATTGAAAGAGCATTAATCCTTTGGGTTTATATATAAATAAACTGATATTACGTTTCTCCTCTTCGCATACAAATGCAAAGGTTGTATTAAAATGTAATTATATTTGACATGCTTTCCTTGTTATTTATTATTTTATCATGAGATCTAAGCTAATATACTTTTTATGCTTGAAAGCAAAATATTTCATATATGTTAGATTTTTCAAAAGTTACTAAGAGGTTTGCGTTTTTACTCTGATTAAGTGCTTCAAACATAAGAGCTTATATCTTGACATCGCATTTTAATAAATTAATAAAAATCAGATTCCCTTAATTTTGAATAATTGTTTTATGGAAATTCCTTACTTAATATGTTCACAAATGCAAAGTTTAGAAAAACAACTTTGCTATAAAAATCAAGTTTAAATTTTAGTTATTTTCTTTTTCTTGGTTTTAGAAGGAAGATATTTTTTCTCTAAGTGACATCATTCCGACTATTTAAGCATTGTTATAGACACTCTATCATACTGAAAAATCTGACATGAAAGAATTATCTAGTATTCTCAGAAAATAAATTCTGATATGTCATTAAAAATTATATTTCTTCTAAATACATGCATTTTATTATACCTCATTTAACGCATATATTATTCTAATTATTCAATGATAATTTTTAATATAGCAAAGAGTTTTAAACTTCAATTTTTATAAAGAAAGAAAATCTGTTTTCCCATTTGCAGCATTTAAACATTTTGGACCAAAATCTTAGTAGATCAATTTTTCATCATAACTTATCTAATATTTGAGAAAAAAAGTATTCCCTTATCCCTGCTCCCTTAGCGAAGACTTTTCTGGCAGGCTTGGCGACGTTTAGCTTCCGAAATTCATTTTTAAACTGCATCATTTCCCGCAAACTAGGTCACACATTCAGAATGGATCAATAAAGCGTTCCATCTCGAGTAACAAGTGGAAAAGGCTTACCACATTCTCCTCTGTAGGCCAAAGTGACCTCTCTTTTCATAAGGCATGACTGTCGGTTGAGGTCGCAGTCATTGTGGTAAGTGTGGCCGTCTGAGCCGCAAACGGGTCGCATGACCGGCTCACAGGTCGGAGGGCACTGACAGGTCGCAATTCCATAACGGTCGATGTCACATTCTTGGTTGGGTCCGCACTGAAGACTTTCGCAGGGATTAGCACCTGCAAGAAAGAAAATAAATACGTAAATACAAATAAATTTGTAATAAAAAAATAAAGATAAAAATGAAATCTGCAGTGCATATTTCAATGTATCATCTCGGAGCATAATTTCATGAACGGCCAAGAACCACGTGCTCGTGCGAGTTTCATTATATTTTTATTCATTTTAATTGTTTCATTGAATGAGCCACTTTTGCATTGCAAACGATCTAAAAACCTTTGTCTCGCATTTATTGTTTAAAAATAATATCGCATTTTCTATTTGTTTCGTTTTATGAATCACGTGCTCAAAATGACATTTTTCTAGGTTTTATTTGTGTAGTCATTAACTTATTTTTTTAATCAGAGCTTTTGTGAATGCATTGGCACCACAATATTAAAAGCTGATTTTTTGAGATGCTCGTACAGATAATAAAATTTTTAATTTTCGCCTACGATTTTTTGTTGACGCCAAAAATCTCATCAGAAAAACAACATCATGCACTGACATGATAAACATAATAGATTTCATTGTTATTAAATTTTGATAGTTAATTATTTCTGTTCAGTGTTTTTTTTAATAATTATTTCTTCCTTAACCAATGTTTGTTTATCTGAAGTCTCATAATATTCACAATTTTTTAATTAAACTCTTTATGCTTTAAAGAATTTCTTAGTGGCAAAAGCTTATTTTCAAAAACCTTTTTTTTATTTTGTAGGAATGAATAATCATGGTTACTAAAATTAAACACGAATATACTTTAAATCTGGAAATTTATCAATTATTCTAAATTGCGTTCAAAAAATAAATTCAGATTATTTACAGAAATAAATTACAGACACTAATTATAATAGCAAAAGCAATAAAAATACCACCTCCAGTAGAATAAATTCAATTCCGGTAGAGGATAATCTTAAAATAGCTCATTATTCTCTAAAGAGATTTCTTTATACAAAACAATTATTTGTATTGTTTTTACAAAATAGTTTTCTATTCAATAGTATTTATTTATAAGTGAAACAAAGATAAAAATTTTAATTAAAGGAGCCTAATTTTTTTATATTCTTGTTTACTTTATAAAAGTCGAGGACAGAATACTTTCTTAAAAGCAACATTAAACAATAAGCCTCGATTTAATTAACTTGGGTTATTTTTTTCATTCTGAAGTAAAATTTTAATTAAATTGAGCCGCAGTACTAAACATAGATTTTTACGGAAAAATGCATGATATTGCAATAACTGTCTCAAGCCTTTTATTTTAAAGGAACAAGCAATTTCAATGCAATTAAAATGAAAATGAATTTGATTAAGGAATTCTGTAAAAAGATTACAGGCTGCACCGTGAGCTTAATAAAAGTTTAGTAAACAACTCTGAACTAAGCCTATTTCTATGTTTAATCAATAATTATGTTTTGGTAAAATAATATATTTGTAATAATCCTTGATTATCTGCTGCCTGACTAAAATTTAATTTCGTAATAAAAAAAAACTATGAATAAGATTAAAAATCTTTCAATTTCTAGAAGTTAGAATCAAATGACTAAATATCTTAATAAATTTTAACGTAATAATTAAATTAAGTAAATAATATAAAATTATAACTGAAAGAAATTAGCATTTTGGTCAGATTTTTCAATTGTTTATATTCTAATGTTGCATGCATTTTTAGTCTTGAAATATTAGAATCGAATGCTTAAATCCATCTGCTGAAATTTCTGAAATTTTGTACAGAACATTATTATTTTCTAAACAGCAATGGCAACAAATGTAATAAATTGTATAATATCGCGCATTTTTGTTTCTCTATGGAAATAATATTTCTGGGTACTTACGTATTATACAGTCTTCTCCCACGATCGCCAACGGTTCAGTTACTCATTGGTGATGGATTTAAATTTGGCGATAAAGATCAACGGATTACACTACTGCCGGATTGCCATAATTTGATTTAGCAACTCATTGACGATTACTTGTAATTTGGCTATAAAGTTGGACGGTATAATACATAAATATCCCATTTCTGATCCTAAATACCAGAAGTGGAACCTTCAATCTGCTTATATATATATATATATATATATATATATATATATATATATATCTGTATTGACTTTATCAATTTACATAGCCAAATAAAGTTTTTCGAATACTTACAGAATAAACTTTCATGCATTAAAGCATTATTGTAAATCAGTATTTCTGAGAGCTATCAAATCGAACACTATCTTTTATGAATTCTAATATCAGAATAAATTCATAGATCTTTAGAAAACAAGAAAAACGATAGATTTAAATTATAAATACTGATTGAGAAACCACACAATGAATCATAGCTAAGTTTTGAGAAAACTTACAATATTATTTGTATTATATGTAAATTTTGGATTATCCCGTTATTAAGAGTAAAAAAGGTCAATTTATCTTCAATATATGCCTATTTAAAGTAAAATAAAAATGTACTGATATTACATATTTTGCTATAAGTTATAAAAACGATGCTATAGAAAAAAAAACATTCACTTCAGGCATACGTTTCAACATAATTAGCTATTATCTTATTTTATCAATTGGTATCAATTTATATTTATACGATGCACGTTAAGTTCTCTTATGCCAACTTAATTTTAAAATCCAGCGCTTATGTTGTAGAGGATAGACGGAAATAGGATTGATGTATACTGTAAAAAATATACATATAGGTAACAAAAAAAATCTTGTCATACATTACACACTTCATAATTTGTGTTGCGCTATCATAATTAAGTAATTAAAGGGCACTTTATGACCTTCAAAGAAGGATAGATTGAATGCATTTGAATTCAAAGGTAACAAATCTGTTCATAAGCTCTCACATATATATTTATAATTGGATATATAGTATTTTTGAAATGAAACTGATTAATTTTTTTAACCAATGAAAGTTGTCTAAATAAGACGTGCATTAGTAAATGATGCAGCAATCTGCACTAATAATGAAGTAAAAAGTATCTACGAACTATTGTTTTTGTATGTGTTGCCGATTTTGAAATCTTTACTGTTTATCCACAATCTTTCAAATTGAACTCAATATTCATTAGACGATCAAAATGTGTATCTCTGCGAGGTTTCCCTAAAAAAACCTTAAATTAACTAATTTAGAGTTAAGAGATATGTAAGATTTTTCATATAATAACTAATATAATGATTTCCATACAAAAATATATTTCTTTCAACTTAAAACTAAAAATAAATCTATACAATGAAACAATACCGATGTACTACTGCATAAACTTTAACAAATTTTAACAATTTTTAAGGATTATTTTAAACTTTTTTTTATAAAAACATAATTCATTGTTGAAATAAAGGTCAAATCCTTTTTAATCATTGATATTAATAGCTTATCGTGACATTTTTGTCTTGGTCAATGATCAAAATATGAAGATTTTGCTTATTTTTTTTTCATTTTTATGAGGACTTAGTATATATATATATATATATATATTCAAAAAAATTAATAACATTTAAAGTTTAATTTCAGTAAGACGCAATAGCGAATATTTTTGGAGTGCTTCTATTTTTAAATATTTCTGCTCTTTTCAACTATTAGAAAAATACGTAACGTAGCAAAATATTTAAGAAAATAGACCCATCACTGTAAGGCTTCTAATATAGTATAAATCAGTTGTGTATTCAAATTTTGAAATTAAAAAAAATAATATAGACACGTAATTTTACCTCATAATGTTTAGAAATCATAAATCCCGAATATTCACATGATCACGAAAGGTAGATATTTCAAAGACGTGTAATTAACAGTAGTGCAACTTAATTGTTTCTGTCATTATGCTGGTCTACAGACTAATGCCTAGAATATGAACTATTTAAGACATTCATAGATGATATTGAATGTCTTATCCCATTAAGTTGTTGTATTTATTATTACAGAAATGATCTTTAAGAGTCTCCAAGTGTATTATTAAGTCCCTTTAATGCAAGATAGCGAGCGATATCGCTAAGCCTTATTTCGATCTTTTGAATACTTAATAATATTTGGAAGATATCGCTACAAAATTCCAAAGCCTTTTGCGCTAAATAGTGTAGTACAGTGGAGTTGATAGAGGGGTATTAAACTCTTAGCATACATTGACGTGTCGGCAACGTACATCGAATGAAGGAATTTTTAGTTTTAAATCTTAAATTAAGCGACCGAATTAAGTATTTAGAAATGCAAAATTCAGTTAAAAAAGCTGAAATATCTCAAATGCTTCTTATATTATTGTAAGAATAAGAAAAAAAAATAACAATAAACGTCCAAAATAAGATGTGTTATCAAATTCGGATGTTAAATAAATTCTCATGCCAAGGGGTTAAATAATTATGCTATTCACACAAGAGAATGCTTTTTGTATAACAATATTTGTTCATATCATACCGATTCATTTCATACTTCTCATCAACATTAAATGTAATGATGTTGTTATAATCATATTATAAATATTAACCCTTTGCACCCCGGAAAATAATTAGATGCAAAATTATTCACCTAATACAAAGATTTGTTTATTGCTATAAAATATAAATATACATAATTCTTTTAAGTCGAATTTCTTTGAAAAATTAATCTACTTCTCTTAACCCTCACGTATTCGTTTTTAACAATTAAATTTGAAAATTAAATAAATAAAACGTCAAAATGATCCACAATCTTGAATGCTGAGTCCAAGGTACCATCAGAATGCAAAGGGTTAAACTCAATATCATCTCTTTATTTTAAATGCAATGGCTTATTTTCTATGTATGTGATTTCTTATAGAGTATAAATTTGAAAAATACCGACAGAGCCTTTAGAGTTATGAAAAATTCTAAATAGAATTATTTCGAGAATATAACTGTTATAGTTTTCATACTTTCGATTACAATAGTATTCATATTTACAATTAAAGATAAATTTTATTTCTCTTTATTGTTTAGTTGGCTTCTGGTATTTCTTATAGATATGATGTTTATAGTAAAGTATTTAAAGCGTACAAAGTTTCGGGGTTTGTGTAGATCGAAAGCTGATAAAACAATCTCTTGAAAATCACTAGACTTTTATTTGTAGAAATCTCTAGAAATTGCACGAAATTACAGCAGTTATGAGTCATAATTACTCAGTTCCAATTCAGCTAATACAGGACACATTCAGATAATACAGGACTTCCTATACAGAGGTATCTGATACCTCTAACAACTAACAGCCTTTCTGCACTAAGACTGATACCCAAGTCTTCTCTACTCTTTAATCATCATGGTCAATCATGCGGTGGTATTTATATCTGACTTGGCGTGAACATTTTGGACTTTCGCCAAGCTTCTAGGCTATCTCGCTTAATAATGAACCTAAAACTTAGTTGTTGAAATTTTTTAGAACTGTCTATTTTTTATCAAATCGCCAAGAATCTCACTAAAAATGTCGCCAAGTCACCAAATCACTGGAAATGTATAAGCAAAATACGCCTAAATTGAGCAATTTTCGCTCCAGAATCTGATTATTTCAAATCTAGCTGTGATTTTTAAAGAGGAATACAAATATTTACAGAAATATTTACAAAGTTTGCTGCAATAATTAGTTCAAAACTAGTTAATGTAAATTTATAAATAATCTAATTTTATTCTTTTAATTGTAGAAGTATGTAAGCTGTAGCAAAAGCGTTAATTTAATTTTACATTGAAAATAGTTTCAAATTATTATTTAGATTAAATTTTTATTTTAATCATTAATTAAATAAAAATTAAAAAGTAATGAAAAAATTTAATCATTTACTTGAATTAATTCCCAATATAAAATTAGATTTTAAAAATAAATTCTGACCCGTTTGTCTGCAAGTTTTTGCAAAACCTATTTTAAGAAAAATTTCTTTAACATCAATTTCAATAATTGGTTCTTTGTTACAGGTAAATGATTGAATCTTAATGATTTCAATTGTGGTTTTTTTTAACAGCAAACGATTTGTCCCTACGTATTTAAATTAATAGAAAAGCACTCCAGTGAGTGCATATATGCAATGAGTACATTTAAAAAGAACTACGTTTTATGTATCTATATTACAGGTCATTAAAGCCCCATTTTGGCCATATTTGCAACTCAATTCCATGAGTCAACGTTTGGAATTATAGTTTCTAACAGAACTTTAGATATCTGCTTATTGCATTTCAGAAATTCGCTCGAATATTAAGGTAAGTTTATGAGGTATCTTCTTTTCTTTGTTTTAAAAAACGATGAAACCGAAATCAACAACTACATAATTTATTCAATAAATAGTAAAGGAAATATCTGGTAAATGCTTTTCTAAAAGAATACATTTCTTGAAGGATAAAACCAGCTAAAACTAAATATGAGGAAAGCAAAAGAAAAATTCAAATTTAAAAATCGAATAATGTGTTATTATTTTTTTTAAGTGGAAATTTGCCAAAACGGTTAAGGACACTAGAATCCCAAGTTTCAGCTGTGAGAGTTTCCAAAAAATTATATAGTTGAAGAATTCTAAATACATTTGCTCGAACTATAATGATGCGATAAAATGAATATGAGACTCAGTTTCGGTTTTTTTAAATCTAAATTTCAATTATTTTTTAATAGACCCATTGTTTCTATAGTTTTGAATTACGAATACAAATACTTCAACTGTTATATCGCCAAATTTATTTATATTATTTTCAAGCAATTTGGCTCTTTTTTTTAATGATCCTTGATTGTTTTTTTGCTTTGAAATTATATTGCTTTTATTAGTAAAAATATCGTTTTATTTTTAAATAAAAATATTATTTCGTAATTATATTTATTGTTATATAATGTATTCTATCCAAGGCTAATGTTAATCACTAATCCTTTAAAAATTGTAATTTTAAATCTCAGAAATACGCGCAACTTTTCACATTCTTATAAAGGACTCTTTCGCTAGAAAATGCATTAATTTCAGCTGAAAAACCAAAGAAAATTGCCTGAATTTTTATTATAAATTTGAGGGTGAACAATGCGTGCGATTAATTTGGTAATCATTCCTTTCACATTTATTACGAGTTACAAAATTTTCGCATTGAAATATATAAAGAAATAATAGAACAATTATAATGCTCTAATATTTTAAAGTTGAATTTTTATGTACATTATGCTGGTATTAAATACTACTTCTGATGTAAATCGTTAAAAATAACAATTTCTAATATTAAAATTATTGTAAAAATCTCTTGGAAATAGTGATAATTCCTTGTATTTTCCATATGAAAAAAAACACATTTCTTAGTATGTTTTCATCCCTGGAATTAAGAGTTTTTGGCATTCGTTCCTGTCTAGACGACTCCTCCATTTATTATGTGATCATTCGGAAGGGAAAAAAACGAGATTGCTAAATTAATTCAGTAGCAATCTTATGTGATGCGAATCCTTTAGTTCCTTAACATTATAAGAAAAGAAATATAACTTTTAAGAGAAGAAATATTCCTTTGATAAATATTGTATTTTCTAATAATAATGCGATAAATATTTGGATATAGTATGCTTTCAAACACAATCATTTTCACTGTGACAATTTTTAACTTTCTGGGATAATTTGAAATGCAGAACACTTCTTTATTGAAATCATTCATTCACTTTAAAGAGTTTGCATTTTAAATTGTTAAATTTCAGTTAGATTCAATTCAATTTTTTCGTCTCAAAATGTAAAGTGTTGCATATTTAAAATAATTTTCTTTTAATCACTAAGGCTTAGAAAAAAAATTATAAATAATTCATTATGTTTGCTTTATAAAAAGTCAAGTGCTGTATAGTTTTCTTAAATATTTCTATAAGCAGCCAAAGATAAATAAGAATTTTTTTTTTCATTTACATAAAACAAATGCTTTAGTATACCTCAGTTCCTAAATATTCAGAATTTTTTAATGACCTTCGTTACCTGCTGAATAACAGCACTAATTCACCGCTGCCTTAGAGTAAAAGACAAATTTCTGTTCATGGGGCTCTCTCACCTCATTGAAGTGCAAGTAATTTTGCCCGATAACATTGTTCTAGACAGAAGAAGAGAAGTGAGAACGTACCTATTTGCATGACAGTATCTCATCCACTTACTAGTAGAAGTTCCGGTATATATATATATATATATATATATATATATATATATAATGTGATAACTGTTTTGAAATAAGAAATTACTTAAATTTAGTATTATTTATATAAGAGGACGCACCACCTCTTAATGCCCAGTCTGTTAAATAACTGATTCAACTTTAATAGTAACAATATCTTAACTCTATAACAATTGCTTTCTATCTTTTAAATGTAGCGAGAAAGGGAATCTAGTCAAACACTAGCTGTTAATTAATTAAACAAGTGTGAATCTCTTCACATTGAAGAAAAAACTTAAGATCAGGCAGTTTTTCTCTATTATTTGGATCTTAATAGAGACCGGTAATCTAATTAGACAGTAGCTGTGATCTAATCGCATAGAAGATATGAAGAGCAAGCAAGTCACAGGGAAGGAAATCTGTTATAAACAGCATACTCAAAAGATAAAACTTACGATCGGACATAATTTTCCCCCTGTTTTGTAGACTGAATCGTTCTATATCGCAGGTTTAAAAAACGGAATTTGCTTCGAATTGATTTTAATTTTGATTAAATACAAATATTAAAAAAACATAATATATTTAACATGTAATAAAACATAAAACATTTGGTATGGTAGGCTATAAATTTTATTATTAATGTTTTATTACCTTTAAAATATATTACATAATATATTTTAAATGTAATACATTAATAATAAAATTTTATAGCATAAAGCATACCAAAAGAAAATATTTTAGACTAATTTGATTAAAAAAAGAAACACTGCTAATCAGACATAAAAAAAGAGCAAACAGAATTATTCCAAATTCTGCAAATATTAACAGATTATTTCTATCTACAGATATATTCTACACATTGATACGTATAGTTCTTCAAAAACGATTACAATTCACAGCATTTTACTTTTACAGGTAAGTTTAGTTTCTACGTAATTTAAGCATAATTATTTTGATTTTAAATACAGAATAAGACGACTCATGAGCTTGAAGTCAGACTTCTGCCCTCGGGTACTTAGGGGTCCATACCCTCAGAATCTACTGCACCCCTCTCTCCATGGTAAAAAGCGGACACGACATCATCATCATCATCAATAAGAGAACTCACTTTTACATTTTATTGATCAATTTTAAAATTATTGAAATTAATAAAAACTTACGATACTTATAAAACCCCTTCTCGAGTGGGATTTTTTTATTGTGAGCGGTGGAAATAGAGATCACATCCGATCTCAGTTTTAAATTTTTATTTAAATGTAGATACAGGGAACAAACAAACATAAAGCAAAATTAAGAAAAGAAGCACAAAACTATCAGAGCTTCTTTTGCTTCGTCAGTCCCAGACCGACTTCTTTTCACCCTCACCCTCCTCTCGCTGTAAGCAAACTGTGTTGCTATCAGAGGTGAGCAGGGTTGCCAAAGTTGGCGGGCTTTACAGGTACTACATAATAGTTTTATATCAAGCAATATTTAAACAATATAAAAAATTACCTGCACTGCATTCTCCTGTGTAAATAATACGAATGCTTTTCCTCGATTTGCATGCTTCAACGCGCAAAGTGCATTCATTTGTGTAGGTTTTTCCATCCGATCCACACACTGGTCTCAAGTCCGGAGTGCACACCGAGTTACATCTGCAAATCGGATTTCTGTGCTCGTCCAGCTGGCATACCTGGGAAGCTGGGCATTCCACGCCTTCGCAGGGATCTGAAAATAAACCAGAAAAAGGAATTAGTAATGCTGAAATTATCGCATATATCATTTGCATTCAACGTTCAATGAATTGGAAAAAAGGATCACGAAATTAAAAGAGATATTGAATTAAATCAAGTTTATTTATTAAAATGGATTGAGAAGGTTTAGAATTGAGTTAATTTGAATCACAGACTTTACCACCGTTTCATCATTCCTAAGGAATAAGAAGGAATAAGGAATAAGAAGATACTATAAGAAGATAAATTCTTATATTTTATAGTGAAATGTAACTAGTATCAAAAATATTACTATGGTTCCATACATAAAATTTATCATTTTCATGCCAAAAAATTAGAAAAATAATTCTCATTAATATATTAAGAATAGGAAGTGAGAGTAATTTAAGATTAAAAAAAGCATTAAGATTAATATTTTTCCCTAAGGTATTTATATATGCGGTCCAAAAAATTTGAACAAAGAAATTCCAACTAAAATTATCTGATTGGCTTGAATGACATATTATTTTTTTAAATGAGATTCGATAATGATATTGATAACACAAATAAATTGTCATTTTTCATATTCAAAAATAATGAAAAAGAAATCCGGTGAAATTTTTCAAAATGGGGTTTATGCCCTTAAATTTATAATAAACGTATAAAACAATATTTCGATTCCACTTTTTGTTGATGTTTTGTTATGTTCAAGCTGATTAATTACTTCTAATATGTTAAATTTATATTTAGAGTTATCTAATTCAGATAACTAAGATTATATCCTCAAGTTCCGATATACAGCGAATTTGTGATGTAGTATCTAAACTTCGAATAGCTGAAAAGGCTAAAGACATTTCAGCTGCAGTCCCGTATAAGCTGCGAAATAGTTAGAATTTACAATTTAGGTCTGTATTATTTGGAACTTAGCTGTTAAGTTATCATAAATATGACCACGCATTTCAAATGAACCAGTTGCTTGGGCTCTAATTCCCTACAAACACCTCCAGATCAGAACCGAAATTAAACGTTTATCCTTATTTGCAGAGCTTTCCTCAACTTATCTCAATAGTAAAGCAAGACACCCATCAAGCCAAAACCTTCCAATAACCTCGAAATAACTCAAAGTATTTCTACCACAAGACATGCATTCCAGCATCGCCTCTCCTCTACAATGTTTTGGGGCATATTAAACCTTTAATCGACCTCGAAGTTGGGAAGGCCTTGAATCCCTTCCTCGGATACTGTTGTGCAGCTGGCGCCTTAATCGCCACAGAAGTAGCCACTAAACTGGAGATTTGTGGAGATGAATGGCCCACTGTTAACAACCCAGCAGTAATGACCCTCTTTTCGGTATAAGATAGGTAATACTCAAGGTTATTAGGTATAGATCATTGGAAATAGATATCGTCTTCTTACGAGTGAATCAAATTAACTCATACAGATTATATCTCCTAAAGGTGAATTCAAATCTATAATCCGTAAGATGAATTTAATTATCTACTGTTTGCACGTGAAGTGAAATTATAATATATCTTAAATAGTTGGATTACTAAACTGCCGAATAATAAATTCAGATTAGTTACTGTAAATTGAAACTAGAAAATATTATTAATGTTTCATTTGAAGACAACCTACTTTAAAAATAATTCAAAAATAAATTTTAACAGCAACATAGTTTATTTTATACCTCTCCAATATTTCTTTCTCACTATTTTAAATGTATCGAACAATATTTTTATTCATAAATGTATTGTTTTTTTAAAAAATAATTTAATATTTAACGTCAGATTTATTTAGCATGTTTTAATAAATTGAATGAATTTTTCATTCAATTCTATTGAGAATAAATTAACATGATAAGAGCTTTGAACAGTCTATTTTTAATGTGAATTTTTAAAATACTATGAAAAAAAATATTTTTTTTTCAACAAGCAAACAAGGAAGGGGAAAAAAGTGCAGTTTACATAGTAAAGTAAATTTATCTTTAATAAAAAACAAGGCAATTTTTTGTGAGTAGAATATATTATAAAAATTTGAAATCATGTATTTATTAGAGAATTAAAGGGAGAAACTAATATTTTTTGATTAAAAATTTCGATGCAGAAGCTAAAGTAATAAAGAAATGATTAATTTATAAACTGTGTTTGATTAATTTTTAAATATATGTATTGTTACAAGCGGGCGAGCGCCACGAAAACCCTCCGAAGATGGCGATGTTTGACGAGGAGCTTCACGTCGGCTTGGTTGGTTTGGCAAAAGGAATAGTATAGTAGCCGCTGGATCACTCGCAGTGTTTGAGAAGTTTCGCGTGTTTCAGGGCACGCGCTTCCTCGGCTATATAAGGGACGGGTTGCCGTTATTAAGAGTTTTCTCTCGGAAGGGAAGCGATTCTCTGGTCTAGTGAATCACTTTTCTCGCTTTTTATTAGTGAGCTGTGCTTACGTTTGCTGTTAAGTTGTATTATTTAGCTCACTGTGATTTATTGTGCTATACGCTAACTGTTTTGCAGTCGGTTTTTATTGTGCGTAAGGCTTGCTTAATGCTGTAAGTGACTGTTGACTGTTGGATTGTGTTTATCTGGAGTTTTACTTTATAGAGTCATCCTGTAAATAGATGTAAATAAATTTGTTAGTGCTGTTCGCAATAAAGTCTATTCAATCCGAACCCGCTACGCTAAAAACGTAACAATATATAGATAGATAGATATAACTTATTTATAATTAAATTATAAAATAAACAAAAGAAAATAATTAGAATAAAAAAAACTTTTTAACATATTGATAAACATATTTATATATTTATAAATAATTTTGCTTAAAGTTGTTATTCTTAACAAATACATTAGGTATTTATAAATGAAACTTCGAAGCATTCTAATACTTTAATTTCTCATATTTTTGGTACATGGAATCTTTAGTATCGAATTGAAGCAAGAAAAATAAAGGGGTGTTTAATAGAAGCTTATAAAAATGATATCTGATTTTAAAATTTAGCCAAAATTAAAAGACGGAAATTTTTAGTATATAAATTCAAATTTTTAAATTTTTAATTCAGGATTTAATTTGATGTATTATCAGTATTCAATAATTTTAAAAAAGTATATTTGATGAATTATTTTGATTCCCTAAAACATTTCGTTGTTATTTATGATTTATGAAATTGTTAATTTTATAAATTATAATAATGATTTAATTTTTTTACTAAATTTCAATTTTTTATTAACATTAGAAAAATAATTTATATTAATTTTTATAAAAGACTTTATTTTTCATCTATCTGGAGTATTTGCACTTTATATGAACTAATTGTATACATTATTTTTCTGTTTATCAGATGCAAAATAATATCAGATTTTTGAAAATTTTTTTCTTTTATGCATATAATTATTTTTGACAGTTAAATAAATTATTATTTCTTAAAAATTATACGGTACAAATATATGTATATATATCTTGAAATATTCTTCTATACTACTTTGCCCCTGAGAATCAGACATTTTAAATACAATAGAATATTCTCAAATACATATATGAGCATATTGTTTTCATTCTAATAGTAGATATGCTTTTATAATGCAAAAAGTGATAAACAAAAATACTATTTTCAAACCATTATGACTGTTTCTAAAGCAACTATTTATAACTAATTGATTTCTGTTTTCTCTATTAGCTATACAAACTCTTTATAACAGAAATTACAATAATAAAGCTTCTGTGGAATTTAATAATTAATTTTCTCATGAATTTCCAATTAAACTCAAAGTGAGTGTTTTATAATAAATAGCTGAAATATTTTAAATGAAAATACTTTCTTAACACAAAGCAATATTGCTCAAGGCAATAAACTGTCTCAAAGTGCAATATTTTCACTTTCTGTGGCTTTCATTATTATATTTAATTTTAAACGAATGAAAATAATTACTGATAAATAATCAAAAATTCTCAATTCTATTCTTAAATTTATTCTCATTTCTACCTGCAGATTTACTAGTTAATTAAAACTTAAGTAGAATTTTAAATTTGATTCCATAAAACATTAATTAATTATTTTTATTTTTTAATGATTTTATAAGGTTTTCGCTTATTTTATATATTTGGAACAGCAATTACAGTAATTGTTTCGGAAAACAATTATTATTCAAATGAAAATAAGAAATAAATTTTCATTGAAAATTTGAAATACATTAAGGAAATGAAATACATTAAGGATTTTGAAATATATTTGTTGTTTGGATTGCTCTTGTAATATATATTAACATATCTGTTTTTAATGAAATAATAAAATTGTTAAGGTAGCTAAATTCTTAGATTTTTGAGAGGTTTGAAAAATATTCTTCAAAAATCAGTTTGATTAGGGCTCAGACGGAGAGATTATATTAGGAAATTTGAAAATGCTTTTTTGTATTCTGAAGTTATTTGTATAGCAGACTGTTCATCTTCCTTAACTATCAGCCTGTCTCAGTCAGCTTATCAGATTAATTATTTTTATTATTTACCACTATAATATACACATATGAAAGGATACAGTAATAAATGGCAGAAAATTGTCGGCAAAATGTTTAGAAATTCAACAAATTATCCAAATAAAAAATGATGAATTCTAATTTTTTTAGTAATAAAGCAGTTTTACCGTATTGTAATAAATGCAAACTAACCATTTGTAAATGGCTTGTTTTATTTATTTAAGTAACCGTAGAAAGTATTATTCAGTGACATTATATAGCAGATATTTTCATAAAAATATAACTTTTAGAGTAATGCAAAGACCATTTTTAATATCGAATTAAACGTACTTTTCTCTCATGCTTTAGAAATTAAATCATCCCTTTCTATTTCATATTTTTTTAATATACAAGCGGAGAATTCTAAATATCTGCTTTAAAAATGTCGGAGAAGTTTACTTTTTAAAAGAACTTAATTTCGAGTAGCTACAGAGTTAATTATGAAGTGCGAGCACACATGCGTGCCAAAACTACTCATAATTGCTCTAGTTACTTTCAGTTGTAATTTCAAACAAGCAGCAACATATTTTTAAACTCAGCAGAGTTGTAATAAAAAGATAAATATAAACAAGATAGTGGCATCTACATTTTATACGTAGGGATTAAATTATTGCAATTATAAAGTGCATGCAAGTAGAAAATGTAATATTTGTTATTGGATAACTTGCTAACTTTTAAATATAATTGAGATAGAATTAATTGGCATAGTTTTCAGTAACTGTCAATACAAACCTTTTTCATGTTTTTAAGCTTTAATAATTTCCCCCCGTTTAAATAAGAATATATTTTACTTGATTTTGTGTTAAATTTAAGACACTTTGAAAAGTATCGGAATGGATTTGCTTGTTAAAGTGTAATTTAGATAATTGAGAAGGAAGAATTAGTCTTGGATATGACTTATGTATCATTCAAAGTTGTAAGCTTGATAAATCCGAATAAAATTACATTTGTATAAATTTTTTATCTCAAAAACAGTATATCCAATATATTCATTTCTATTCTTGGATCGCGTTGAATAAAAATAAATGTTGTAGTATTATGTCTGGTGCAAAAAGTCGGACATGTACCATCTATAATTTAAAAATTTATTTTAGTTGTAATTTTCCGTTTTATTGAAGTATTGAAGATGATGAATGAAAGGAAAATATAATAAAGGATCGATTTATTGAGTGCGGATTTACTGGTATTGTCTACAATGAATTGGTAATTTAGCCACTTTTAGTTGAAATGCCTTTTTTATAAAAAAATATGTGAGTATAGGAACTAAATAAATTAATTTTTGGTACTTACAGACTCCAACGACTTAGTAACTCATTGGCGAAAGATTCAAATTTGACGATAAACCGTCGACGCCTGCGAAACCAATAAAATGGCGGACGACAATTAAGGTTTGAACAATTTTTTAAATAATGGCGGGTTTTTTTTGCCCTTATTGGTATTGCCACTCATTGGCGACACCTTCCAATTTGGCGATAAAGAATGACAGTCTAATACGTAAGTACCTAATTTTTGTAAAGGAAAATTTTTGGTTGATTTTTATTGTTATATATGATAAGTATTGTGAAATCAGTTTTAGCTGCTTAAAGGATATCTTTGGGTTACATATAGATTATATTGTTAGTTTTAAAGGTCTATTGAGCCGAATAGATCCCTAAAATCTAGCTATAATGTACTCAAAATATAATCAATAAGAAAACTAAAACTGTACGAAATCTCTATGAATTGTAGCAATTCCAAGAACATACAAAAAAAACAAAAAAAAATCTTGGAGTTCAATGATAAAACTTTGGAAGAGTGCAGTGATGTCTTTGACAATAAAGAGCATAAAGTTTTAGAGGAAATGGTAAAAACCAGTTGTTTTTAAAAACTTAACAAAAAATTTGTATTGATTTTTTTCCTTTCAGCGTTCACAAGTCCAGTGATGAGCAGTTAAAAAGGAGTAAACGATGAAGATTAAAATCAGGACATTCTATTAAATTATAAAGAACTGTTAAGATAACTTGCAATCTTGAGCAAAAATAAGCTCTATCGCCTAATAAAAGATGTTTGTGCGTTAGGCAAGTGTAGCTAGTGAGAATCTAGACAAATTGATCTTGAGCTCATGCTTAGGAAGGGCAGTCTAGAATATAATGGGGGGGGGGGGTGATAGAACATAATTTGCTATTGATTTGTTAATCCCACAATTTCTGCCATATTAAATGCGACGAGGGCTACATATAGTTTCTAAAAAAGGGTAATTTTGATAAGCTGCTCCAGATTTAAATTCACCAGAAAAAGAGTATAAAAACTGAAGCTCAAAGCAGTTTAAACTTCATTTTTTTCCTTTCAGTAATATTTGAAAATACACGAACATATGATATTCTGAAATAAAGAAACCGATTGCAGTAACTGATCATAGTAATAATTTATAAGGTAGATTTTATAGAGAAAGATAAAACAAAGAAAAGTATCAGTAAAACATCCTGAACAAAAAAAAGGATGATAATGTGTATCAATAGAAATTTTGTAGTTTTGTTTTCTCTGAAGATATCCAGTTTTAGTTATCGCTGCATATTATAAAATATAAAGATATTTTTATCTGTTCAAATGCAATCAAAAATAGATTTGGATTTGAATAAAAAATAGTTAAATAGTTAGATGTATCTGTTTTATTTTTAGCATTTTTAGCCATATAATCTATTACGATTTTCCACACGAGATGTTTATTACAATAATTACATTCAATTAAAAGTGTTGACTGGACGTCGTGACAAACCTCCACGGTAAATTAAAACATAAAAAAAAGTCTTCTTTATAAGCAAAGAATAACAATAACATATGCAATCATTTTTAAAAATCTGCAGATTATCAATATCATTCAAGATTAACTGAAGATTGAAATGTAGAAAATATTATTAAAATTATTATCAAAATTACATGAATTAAAAATCACCATCAATTTCAGAAAATGAACTTTGTCCATTATTTTTAAAAATGAAAAATATAGAATTAATTTCTTTTTCCTTAAATATAGCTCAAACAGAAAAATTAATTCAATTTCTGGTTATCTGCTCAGTACATTAATTTAAACACTGTTAAAAATTTCAAACATTTTTTTTTCTTTTTCAATCATTTAATTTAACTCTTAGTAATTCAATTTAAGATCTTGGAATTTATTTTTCCTTTATATGCATGCTTTACAAATTCATAAGCAATGAATATTAATGCATGGAGCTTAGAAGTTTCACTAAGCGTCTGTATATAATAACCATGGAAGAATTATTCTATTCTTTTTATAAACTTGAGAAAGGAAATAATTCGGAATTTTTTTTGAATAATATGTTTGGACTGATCTTTTTCAAATTCTTTTGAATTTTTAATTTACATTCAAAGAGGAATTTTCAAAAATATAGTACAATTATAATGTATATTACTTAATTAATTAACTATGCGGAAACGATGAAAAGAATTACGTTAAAATTTCTTTAATATATGAAGAAATTTCTTCAATCACTTGAGAAAAAAATCAGGAAAAATTTCAAATATTTGCAGTTTTTTTCTGTAGAGTTTAAAAATGTCTTATTTTATTTTTTTTTTGAAATATTGAGACAAAATTGTGAATATATGGTCTGCATTTTCAAATAACTTTTATATTTTAATTTTAGATTTAATAGCAATGAATAAAATTATAATTATAATATTTTACAATTGTAAAAAAGGACTTTAAATTCTTATTGAAGCTCAATAATTACCATAATTAATTAAGATTCTTAAAAAATATACGATGAAGAAATCTAATTTTCATGAAGGTATACAAAAGAAATAAAATTCCGCTTCTTTAAATAAGTTTTTATACTTTATTATGTATAAAAAATTCATAAAATATCGCAAAGAAAAACAGACGTATGAGTAATGCGAAATATTTGTATTTTATCAAAGGTTTTTGTTTTAAAACATAATTAATAAATTCTGCTACAAAATTGATAATTCTGCTAATTATTAGTCTATACTTCAATAAGCATTTGAAGCAATAATAGGGTTTGAAGTTTTTTCAAAAAATTACAATCAAATAAAAGAAAATGCGAATCAAATTACTTTACTTACTTTCAGCACAATATTATAGTCCCAAAAAATTTGTTTATAATTTTTAAATGTCCTGATAACTTATGAATTACTAAAAAGGGTGCAATCATACTAAGGATAATCTTCAACACACGCCAATCTTTACAATTATACCTTTATGATAACTTTGCAATTTCCTTAAAAATTTATTTTCTCTTTTTTGTTAGAGGACATATTTTACAGTTAACAATAAAAAACGAATTATTATTCTTTTAGTACTCAAAATATCATATAGTAATAGGTATTTTGATTTATAATATGTATCATTTTTGCGAAAGCGTTAAACAAATAATTGACTGAGAACTAAATATTATTTGTTACTCGATTCTGTTGCCACATTTGATTTGCGAAGAATAAAATTAAAGGTACAAACTAATTCCTAAAAAAAATATTATGAAGATTATGAAATAAAAATATTTTTTATTACACTTGCTGAACAGGAAGTCATATGAATTCAGTAGATGTCTCTTTAAGAATTTTATTTTCTCTATATCCAGAACAGATTATTTTTAAATATTAACAATGGACTATAAAAACTTCTAAGACACAGAAGGACTGTAATAATTCTCCAAAGTACAAGGTGTACATGGTGTTTAGATTATGCTAACATATTTCTTTCAATTAAAATAAATATCATAAAAAATAGATCCCTCATAAGAAATAGAGTTTAGTTAAAGAACAGAAAAATGGGATTCCGCATTTTTCCCGTCACTAATAATAAGATATGTAATCCATTAGGCAGTTTATATGGATGCATTTTCTCGTTATTTTTCTCCAGTAATTCATCTGGCATATGACATAATAATGAGACAAAGAATTGATACTAGCTACATAGTAGCTTACGTTCAGGCAGATTAACACTACAGTAAAAGTGAGACTAATAATGTTTTGATATTTTATGTACACTAGAGAATAAACGAAGGTTAAATCCTAACGACTTACATCTGTGTAATTTATCTATTATTAGAGAATATATAAAAAATAATGATTATTATCGTGTCAAAACATTATATTGTTTTAGGAATGATTTTTTGTGGTCTCAACAAAAACCCGTAGCCGAAAAATAAATAAAAAATCTGTAGGCGAAAAATTGAAATTTTATTATCTGCAAAGGCATTCAAAAAATCAACCTTTAATAACATTATGCCATTCCATTTACAAAAGCTCTGATTTTTAAAAAAATAAGTTAATGACTACTGCGAATAAAATTGAGAAAAATGTCATTTTGATCAAATGATTATATGAAATGAAATAAATAGGAAATGTGATATTTTTTAAAACAATAAATGCGAGACAATAAAATGCTAATATACATAAATGCGAAAAATAGAAATTTTATCATATGCACGAGGATCTCAAAATATCAGCTTTTAATAACATATTTCTATTGCATTTACAAAAGCTCTGATTTTTTAAAAAATAAGTTGTTGACTACAACAAGCAAAAACTAGATAAAGGTAATTTTGAGCACGTGTTTAAATGAAAAGAAATAAATAGGAAATGTGATATTTTTTTTAACAAGAAATACGAGACAAAGTTTTTTTTTGGGGATCATTTGTAATACTAAAGTTTGCAATATTAAAGTTACTATTTTAATGAAACAATTAAAATAAATAAATATATAATTTAACTTGCATGAGCTCCTGATGCTTAAATGGGGTTCAATTTGATGAAGTGTTTGTCTTCAAGAAAAATTCGTGGGCAAGGAACTGAAATTTTAAATTTCAACTTTCTCAAAAAAAGCCTTAGATATTAAAAAATATGGATAAATCGATGACATTTTGAAATAAAGATCTTTTTGATATTCTCCCGTTTTCCTCCTTTTTGTTAAGATATTTTTTTCAGATTTTTTTTACTTTTAAGATATTTTTTTTTACTTAAAGCTTTTATTAAACTTGAATAAAAACCTTTTAAAAAATAGATTAAATTGTCCGATTAATCCATATATTTTCAAAATATATCACTTTTATTGTTGAGATACATTTTTCAAACATTAATAAAACCTTTTTAAAAGTTGATTACATATTTTATTCAAGTAAAACGTTTTCAATAACAGGCAATTCAAGAAATTATGTTCTGACATGATACATTAAAATATGCATAGCAGATTTCATCAGAATATTTTTTTTATTTTTTGATACGTAATAGCTCGCTACCTATGTATATATATTATAATATGGAATATGACGGCTGTTAATTAATAATTTACTGGTATATTGATTCATGAAATAATTCCAAATTTATATTTTTTAACTAAGAATAAATTCATGACTGCATGCATAATAGATTAATATATTTCTGCTCGAGCAAATTTTCTTGCACAAAATGCATTTTTAATGTGATACTAACTTAAACGTATCTACTATTTTTTTGAATAATTGAATTCCATTTGAACATGTTGACCTATATCATAAATTTCTTGAAAGACAAATTGCAATATCCTTTTTGCGTGTTAATGTTTCTATCTCATAGGTTTCCATAAGATGTTTTATTAATTGTTAACAAAACCGTAGAAACATTTTTGTTACTATTATCTTTTTGACCAGTTATATCAAACTCTGCTTTTTCACCAGTTATATCAAACGTTTTCTTCATTTATTAGCACGTTTATTTTAACTATCGTATCAATTGTCTCCCCCCTTTGAAATGCATTCGATTTTTGAACTAAAGTCTTTATGTTCCTGTATGAACCTTGTTTGCAGCAAAATACCCTCACACATTTTTTCTTTCAATGCGGAAAATTGCTTGTTACTCTCAAGGATGAAAAATATTCATTTAAAAAAGAAAATGGCATCCCGCCTTTGTTCGAGCCCCATTTCACTCGGAAGTGAATCGACAAGATCCCGGCCGGAGGAGAGCAAAGAAAACAAGCCAGAAAATAAAACTCAAATGAGTTGATAGACACCGTTATCTTTCAAAAGATGCCACGGAATAATAATGGGAACACAAAAAGAAAAAAAGAAAGAAAGAAAAATTGAAAATAACAGAAACAGATCTCGACTTCAAACATAGTGTAAAAGTAATGATCCCCTATCCCATTTCATTGTATTCCATTTCCACAATTGGTATACAAACACCTCTTTTCGAAAAAAAGGAAAGCACCAACGAAAAAAGCAAGATTGTCCCGAAAATACTCCATTCAGACAGTAAGACCAAGTAAAGTTATTTACTTTGTCACGTAGCGAAGACGTATAAAGGAGAGTTTCTTTTTCCTCCAGGCTGTCAGGAGAGATAAAAGTTAATCTCTCCCCCACTTTTCCCGCAGAGTGGGACCACAGTTAAAGAGTGGGATTCGTCGGCTTTTGTGTTCCTGCAGACTCATTAATGGGCGCTGCTTGGTCCTTTTATGGCATATTCCAGCCCTCTTAAAATACTGGCACATTTCTGGGAGAATAACACCGTGGTGGTAATTAAAGCCGGTTGTCGTTTTCAGCGGAAATTTCACTCTGGCGCTCCACCTAATTTTCAGATCAAGTTAACACTGGATTCCTGCTATTTCTGGAATGCTTTTAAAATAATTTAATTTATCCGTGAAACTAGTTTTCTTTTACGTTTAGTTTCAGGGGCAATGTCTGTAGCTTTCTTTCTTTCTTTCTTTAGGGGTTTTAGTGCGGTGTTAACACCGCTATTTCAGTTTTAATCAAATTTTATTTGTTAAGATGAAGAGCCTTTTTTCGAAATTCTTGTTTATTCTGCGAATTAAATTATATTTTATTTACAAAATTATCTCCTTGTTTATCTAAATATAAACTTTTTTTTACAGAATGTATAGTTTCAGTTGAAGCTTCATGCTTTTAATACTAAACAATGTTGTGTGATGTAAATGAAAGAAGTTAAACATTATTAGTTAAAATTTGTAATAACTATTTAATTCTTTAAAAATATTATTCGATGTTAAAAGCAGAAAGTATATGAAAAAATAAAATTAGATACATATTTAAATGTTGTTGTTACTTATGGCACTTACCAATGGACAAGCCCTCCACTGATACAGCAGTAGATTTAAGTCGAAAGGAGCGTCTCTTGATTTTGAAGTAGCGCCAACTAGGGCCAAGAGTACAACTTAGCTACACACTCACCATACAACTCCATTTTACAGGGGAGAACAGTCACACATCTCACAAATAGAACACAGAACAACCATGCGCGAGCATGCCATATTTATATACGTAAGTTTCTGCGTGTATTGTTATGTTTTGTAAATGATTTAGATTAGTTCTTTTAGCGTCCCGTTATGAAGCAACTCTAGGGTTATTTTGGGATAGGCCTCGAAATTTTGAACGGCAGTTAGACGATGAGAACGACACCTGAGCTGGCACCCCTTTCCCCACACTACACCAGGTCGAGAATCCTTGCCCCTTATGGATTTAAAATGAAATAGATCCCCTTAAGGGTTCTCTACGAACGTTCTTCAGTGGAATTGAGTCTTAAACCTCAGACCCTAAGACTCAAGAGCCGGGACCTAATCACCAGACAACCAAGGTCATTTCTTAAATAGAATAAATATCACATTTCTTTTAAGTCGATTTTATTTATAAATTAAAAATAATAAATTTTACAAATTAATTTAAAAAAATAGAGCAACTGAAATGTTATTCAACATTTTCGTTGATGATACAAATATTCCCTTATGAATACTTATCTAGAAGAATGAAAGTAAATTTTAACAAATGTTCTAGTATGCATTTTTGAATATAAATGTAAATGTAAATATTATATTTGATCATAATATCACGACTAATCTTATTTATTCTACTTTACAGAGCTCTATTACTAAGAGAAAAATGCATACAAACTGAAAATCTGAAACAATAAATAGCAAAAACAGTAAATTATACAAAAATATTAGGCAATAACCTTTTTTTCTCACTGCTCTTCTATATACATTTCATGCTTTCCACTATACTTTATATTATAGTTATAAATAATTTAAAATAGCTGATTATCAAAAATAAATTTTCTACCTCATATTAAATATCTTGTAATATGAATTTGTATAGCAAATGCTTTTTACCCCATTCATTAAAGTTTAGATTGATTCATCCTTTCGATAAAAAGACAACTCATTCTTGAGAGATGAGGGAATATAACAGGAGAAATAATTTTCTTTTAAAAATAAAAAAATTGTATACTGTCAGAAATTACCTGATAACAATCCCACAACATTAGACAGTTAACTAAGAAACCACGTGCAATCATTTTTACTAACTGTCCTTTATTCTCCAGTTATATTCCCTCTTTGTTTCTTTTATTAAAAATTATTTACACTAACTGTCCTTTATTGTTAGGCACTGCCCTCATATGGGCTGCTTATCACTAGAGGATGTATGAAACACTTATTAAATTGAAAACACTTGTTAAACAATAAAAAAAAGTATTAAGGTCAAACTAAGAAATATTCAATTGAAAAAAATATATATTTATATAACAGGAAACGAGCAGATGTTTTCAAATGTCAGCAATGCTTGAGAAACAACTGTTGCAATTCTCCTTTGTATATTAATAGCTGAAAACTAATACAAACTTAAATGACGCATATAGTTTGTTATAACCTGGAAAAAAAACCCGAATTAATTTATGATTTAAGGAGCGATATTTGATAAAAAGACGAAAAATATCAACTTCCGGTTTTGTTTTCGACTACTTTGAATTACTAAAATCTCCATATCTCCATTCCTAATAATCGTAGAAGAAAAATAATAATAGATTTAGAAAGCTAAATAAATGTAATTTAAATTTTTAAAAATAAAAAGAAATTGTGACCAAAAGGGGCCTTTTAGAAGTAGACGGATACCTAAACAAATATGGTATTCATGACCAATCATCAACTTTAAAATACCAATGCACCAAACGCAGCACCAGATATATTTGTGCTGAATTTGGGTTGTTGTTATTCCAGGATATTAGAAATGTCCGAGAGGTAAACCGAAGGTAATTTCATGCAGGATAACTACATATATCATAGAGGTAATTATCTAAGACTATCCAGCAGCAATATTCGGGTTTCGTATCACAAATATTCATTATCACCTTATGTGTTAGATTCTGAAGAATTTACAAGAATGATATTATCCTTAATACACTGTCTACGCGCGATTCGTTTTGCACTGTATCTAAGATAGTCTATATAATCTTGATATGGAAAGTCATGAGACCATTTTTGATAAAATATTACAAATTTATTCTAGTAAAGCTTGTGTCGACTTTCTGCCATATTTCGCATCACTCTTCGCATTCTTCTTAGAATTCCATATTTTCTCTGTTTGTATAAATAAGTTAAAATGCACACAAGGAGTGTAATATTTTAATCCAGCAACTAATATAAATTGCTTATTACTTCTGAATACTTATTTGCATTTAAACTATATTGAGGAAACCAAAATTTAAAGTTATAATGGAGAAATCTTGGTATTTTCGTAAAAGATAATAGGGCGTAGACTGAAAATAGCCAAACAAAACAGGTACTGTGAATATTAATAAAATATTACATTTTTATGTTGTTTATTTTCTAATTAGAATTTAATCATATAAGTTTAATTTTAAAGGAATTACAAATTTTGAATGTTGAATAAATACAGAAATTTGTTAATTGTTGCTATCTTTGACTTAAAGTGAAGTTCATATCATAAAATCATCATGTCCAAAGTTCAGACAAGAAATCTAACTAAACTATTTTAACCTACAAACAATTTCTTTTCTATGCAATCACTTTTATGGACAAAGTAAATTGATATTTTATAGATCTCCAATATCAAATGAATTAAAGAGCAATATTATATGATACATGTAAATGTAATAAGTAACATAAAAAATGGTTTTGTTAAAAAATCAAATCCTACTTAGGTTAATAGGAAAATTTTATTTTAGTTACCTTTTAGTAAATAGTTACAATTGTTGATGTTGTTTTCCATTTTACAACGGAAAGAGGGGTGCAGGAGTTTCTAAGGATATGGACCCCTGAGCACCCTAGGGCAAAAATCTGACCTCTAGTTCATACACGTCATAAACCCATTTTACGTGGTGGACTTCATTCGTGCATTTCATTCATTCTTTAACAGATCGTAATTTAAGTCTGAAACTGAGAATGATCACCTCTGACCCAGTACCCCCAGTGTTACTACTCTCGACATGGAGCACTTTGTGACCACGACATATTTAACGTCCACCACACCTGAAGATTTTTTCGCTGGCAGGTTTGACCTCCCAGCCCTCGGAATGTTAATTCAACGCCCGACCAACCAGACTATCCCGAACTAACAATTGTAATTACTATAAATAAGTTGACCAAAAACTTATATTGTCAAGAAAGTTTTAAATTATTTTCTAAAAAAGTAATGAATTAATATTTGAAAAAAGCTGCATTAACATCACATGTCATCTACTAGAAGTTTTAAAAATTTTACTTCATCTTGATTGGTCGAATAAACAGTATTTTATTAACGATAAAAATTCATCCCCAACTAACAATTGCAATTACTATAAATAGTTGATCAAAAATTTATATTGACTAGAAAGTTTTTAATTAATTAATAAAAATGTAATGAATTAATATTTGAAAAAAGCTGTATTAACATCAAATGTCATCTACTATAAGTTTTAAAAAAATTTACTTCATCTTGATTGGACGAATACACAGTATTTTATTAACGATTAAAAATTTGATATTATATATATATATATATATATATATATATATATATATATATATATAGTGAGAGTGTAAGCTAATAGTAGGAATTGAAATATTTAATATGCACAGAAAATGTTTAAAGTAATGATGAAAACAAATAAATATAATATACTAACAGAATTAAGTGAAGCAGAAATTCTAATTTGAAATGCACTAGAATGAACATTTAAAAAAATAATTCTTGAAATCCAACCTTCCCGGTTAAGATTACGAATATTTCAACAAACTTGTCAAAAGTGCTCCATCGGTATGCTGATAACCCTTAAAGCAAACGAAATTTATGATCTCGGCATTTTCAGCATATTTCATTGAGAAATTTCCTGACAAGTAACATGGAAGATAATGGTGGCAAAATTCAAATAAAATCCGGTCAATATGTACCTTGTCTTGGTACACACTATCCATCCCGGGATGAAACGAAAGTTTTCCATCAAGAGACGCCTATATCGATCCCTTTAACCCCTATAGTTAGAATCGATTCTGCCGCTTTCGTCATTACAGCAGATTTCAAAGGTTTATCGCGCGGATTTTTGAGAAAAAAATATGTTCATGAAAGGTATTTATTTCACCGTTCTATCATTGCTAATGATACTGCCAATAATCGAGCTTCTACTCTCAAAACTTTTAAAAACAAAGACTCGATGACATATTGTGACCCATTAGATAAACATAGTCAGTCGAATGTATCTTTGTCACTTGCAGTTTTTAAGTATGGCGATGCTATTTGAGATGTCATTTGTGTCAGCACACTTAAATGGGTTGTATGATTTGTGAAACAGTTGTAAGCATTAAGGACTGGTATTTTTTTTCTCACAGATCTCCGTTTAAAGCAGTTGCTTCATAAGTAAAATGTGTTTAATTTTCAATTCATCCAAGGGAATTTTTTTAAAGAAATAAATTGGTGTTATTAAAAGAATTAGGAAATTGAATGCTTAGAAAAATACATTTGATGAATAATATATATACATTTCAAAATTATTTAATTATATAAATAAAAAAATGCATAATGTTTCAAAATATGCTCTTTTATGCTCGATATTAGTAAAATAGAAGTAAACTCCTTAAATATAAAATAATATATACGGATGTTTTATGATCTGATGATGTGTTTGCTTACGTTTTGTTAAGAATCAGTATATGAAATAATTACGAAGCAACTAAAATTAACATTTAAAAATGCAGTTTTTGAAAATGAACTTATAACATTTACAAGCTCCGTAGATTATTCTAAATCTCTACTACTATATCTCAGTTGGCATTAAGTTACTAATAATCCCACCATATAACATTTATTTTTTAAGTATGTTAAACCATCAATTTATTCCTGGAATATTTTTTATGTTGTTGTTACTAATGGCACTTGCCATGGACAAGCCCGCTGATGCATCAACGGATTTAAGCCGAAATAAGCGCCTCTTGTGTGAAGTAGCGCCAACTAGGGTCAAGAGTACGATTTAACTACTCACTCATCACATTCGCTTATACAACCCTTTTTTACAGAGGGGCACATTCACACAACTCACAGACAGAACACAAAACACACACACACACAGATAGAACAACCATACCCGAACCAGGAATGGAACCCGGGAAGCCAAGATCCCGAAGACAAAGCGCCAAATCTGTGCCAGAACGCCGGTCATTATTTAAAAAAAATTCTAGTATTATTTTAATTAACATTAAAAATTAACTCCAAGCATTATTTATCGGCTTATAAAATCTATGAATTACGTATTTTCCCTTAATTAATTTTAATATGCTATTGTTCGATGTATTTACGAACAATTAAGTAGTTCAAATACCATAATAATAATATAATTTGTATAGTTTCTTCCTCTAAAATCCACTTTTAAATTGTGTTTTGCCCTTTTCATGTGGCCATTTTATAAATACTTATTACTTTTTCATAGAGCGTCGACTAATAATTTGCTGGCTCAGAGGTAGAGCGTCTTCCTCACGATCTGGGCATGGTTGTTCTTCTGTGTACTATCTGTGAAGTGTGTGGATGTGCCCCTCTCCTCCCGTAAAAAAGGGTCTGTACAAGCTAATGTGATGAATCTGTATCTAAATCGTATTCTTCGCCCTAGTAGGGTGCTACTTCAAAAACAACAGACGTTCATTCAGCTTACAATCACTGACGGTCTTCAGTGCACTTGTCCATGGCAAGTGCTATTTGTAACAACAAGAATTTATTAAATCAAACTGTTCAAAATCCGATTCTATCTTACAGCTACCTTTATATTATATAATTCTAGTATTTGGGTGAATACAATTTAGAGCACCCTTATGTTAGTGGAGGTAAAAATAAGAAAAGAAAATGCATGTAAAGGTATACGATGGCGATCTAATGCCGCTGAAATATAGTAAAAAAATCCTTGTAGCTGTAGATTTATTTCTACTTTAAAATGTAAGTCAAAATCTATATTGCAAAATATGAAGACATTAGGATTACAGAGTAATGGAAAACCGAGAAAACATTAAAAAAAAAACATGAAATTATATAAATCAAGCTTATGTGATTTAAAGATTAATTTAATAAAATAAAATATCAATTTATCTGAATAATTCAAATTTCTTTTCAAACTATAATGAGAGCACATAGATTAAGGTAAAAAAAATTTAATTACAGCCAATCACTCCATCCTAGAACTAAGGTGCATGAACATGGATTATTGTGACTGGTTGTTATGCTCATTAACTATCAAAATTTTTGCGTAAGAAAGCACTGACCTACAAAAATTTATAGACTATTTAAACTGTTGGTAAAAGGAAATAATTTTTTTAGATTAAGATTACTTTTGGAAAAAAACATCCAGGAATACATTCTATGTAACAGCTTATATCATAAATCATAAAAAAAGAATAAAAATTAAATTGTAACGCTTCGGAAGGATACTTTCCATATTTCACATCATCATTTTCACAAAAGACCAGGGATTGAGTTTATCATTAGTCTTAAAATCAATATTATATATATATATATATATATATATATATATATATATATATATCTATATAATTACTATTGATAACTATTTTTCATTTACTTTGGATACATAAGTACTAATTTTTTAAACAAACCTTCATGAGCATTAAATATGTTACAATTATTCGAAATTAAAAACCACATAACTTTTTATTAAGGTTATTTTATACTTAATACATCTTTTTTTTTCCAAATTAAAAAAAAGCTAACATGCTAATGTTTAAAATTTTACATTCAGTTTTTTAGTTGGTAAGAAATAAGTTGCATCAATGTTTTAATCTACTTATATTAAGTAACATTCTCATATGTTTAACACACTTGAGCCATTTATCTAACATTTAACTTCACTCTGACTTAGCATAACTTTGAAGCCTAACAATCGTTTTTACTCTTGTCAACTAACGCATTTATTCTAGAAATATAAGATCGACAGATCGATGAACAGAAATTAACTTCATACCTAATTAATCACGGCAAATATTTAAAAAATAATACAAAATTGAAACTTTACTTTTTACCCATAACTCTAGGTACTATTTTTATAGTTAGGAGAATTTATTTTTCAGGCGACCAATTTTATATATCGATAATACAATAGCTTAACTGTAAAATTTTACGACTCAAAACTTTTAGTCGTACGTTTTGGCACCAAAATTGAATCAGAGGTATCAGTTTGGCGTTATTGATAACGATATCGCCCATTTCATGGAAGGGGAAAAAAGAATATTTTTCGAGGAATATCCTCTTACCTTATCACGAGATTTTCTTTGAAATTGCAAAGAAGGGAACATATTTCTTCCAAAAAGGATATACTCCGTCATCTGCAGGTATTATCCTTTGTCATTGATGGATGGAAGTGAAGGACACAATTCTCAAATAAAGGGAAAAAATGCTGCTATCCACACATAATTTAATGGATTTTATGATATTTGCGACTACACCTTAAGCTATGATGTAATGTTTGGGACGGACAATAGCTGCCGTAACAGGATTTATAAAGATAAAAAAGAAATGTTAAACATCATCAAAAGAGCTCATTTTTTTCGCGAATATAATAGATGGTTAGAAAATAGGAGTTAATACAATTAAATTATTTTTATAACAGAAATAATATAAGAAATGGAAATGAAAAATGCATACTTTACAGGATAAGCATATTTTATTCACTGAAAAGTGTTGCAAAAATATAGGTTAGATAATTTATAGCATACTATTTCATGAAGTAATTTAAGAGCATGAAACATATAATGGAATTATTTTAGATCACTTCAGAATCTTATGACAATTTTTGTGCACATGTCCTATATAATACAATTATATGCTACTTGGTACTATTCTTAAACTTCTCGTTCTTTTTCCCACTTAAGATGTACAGTAAATTTGTTATATTGATTTGGTATTTGGTATAATGGTTGATAAGACGTTGGATTCGCATCTTTTGCTCTACGAGTTCGAACCTCCATGTCGATAGTCATACCACTGGGTTTATTGAGTCAAAGATGATCTTCCGTTGTAAAGTGGAACACGGGAACAAAAATTGTAATTATTTAATAAAAAGTAACAAAAATAAAAAAATTCCTAATAATTAAAGTAGGAATTAATTTAAAAATTATATTTTTTAGATTACTTGTTTTTAATAAAAATGCAGCTAAAATTTAACATGAAATGTTGCGGGGCTCATACAAACTTTAAAGGGAAAGAAAATTTACTTCGTGCTTGAGGGTAATTGGCGATGAGAGTAATTGAGATTAGTGAATTATTTTTATATAAAACATTCTACCACGTGTTTCGCTTGTGATGGGACCTAATAAGCCAACTATGAAAAATCTGATAGTTTCTTCACTTCTTACAAAGTGATAAAATTTACTTTACCCTCAAAATTTGCACCAAGGAGCAAGTGAAGGGCGGTTGAAATTAATTTAGTGTAGACAAATTTAAACAAAGCTCTTCTTCTCATCCCCCAAATTAAGGAGCACGTGGGATTTTAAGCGCAGTATCACTTAAACGAGGCTTTAATGCTCTCGCAAAACTGCCCGGGCTTAACCATTACACCCGGAATTGTTGAGAAACTTACAGCTGTCAAGAGCAACTAAGTTTCCGTTCTAAAAATATCTTAATCACTTCACCTAGTGGGAAAGTTTGCGGTCTGCATATCAGTTATGTTCAGAATGTGCTTCTGGCACGGTGCATTTTGCAACAAGGCGCATCCCACTTCTAACCGAGTTCGGCACGCAACCCTGGGCAATGCTTAAAGTAAAGTATTTCGAGGTATTGAAGTTCTAAAGCTTTGGGGCGTTTCACCTTTCAAGCTTTAATTATATAATCTCGCATTTTCATGTTCACAAGGAGCACCTCTAAATTAATAATTAAATATTTTTGATGTGAAAATAAGGCATCCAATGAATAGATTGAAAAAAGGATTAAATGCGGACTTCAAAAGAAAAAATATATAATCAGGACATTATATTTTCTTTTTAAAGTCTTACCTCCAAAAATGTGTTTGCATGCGAATAAAATAGCTTAATAACATGTATTGTAAAACTAAAGAAAATAAACGTATTGTTAAACAAAATGAAATAAATATATTATTAAACAAAATAAAATAAATGAACTGCTAAGCAAAAGAAAATAAATGCAGTGTTAGTTAAAAGAAAATCAATGCAGTGTTAGTGAACATAGAACTGACGTATTAGACCATCGATCTTTTTCTTCAAATTTGAAGGTGTCGCCATTGAGTTGCTAAATCGCCAATAATGGCAAAAAACCACCATTATTAAAAAAAATTGTTCACACCTTAACTGCCACCCGCCATTTTCTTGGTTTCGTTGGCGTCGACGTTTTATCACCAAATTTGATATCCGTCGCCAGGGAGTTACTAAATCGTTGGCGTAGGCGGTTTAATATGCAAGTACCGTGAAAAGAAAGTAAATGTAGCGTTAATCAAAAGAAAGTAAGTGTATTATTAGTCAAAAGAAAATAATGTATTGTTAAACAAAAGAAAATAAATGTATTGTTAAACAAAAAAAATAGATTGTTAAATAAAAAATATATTATTAAATAAAAGATATTAAGTTTGGATGTAAATAAAATTAATCTATTTACAAATATTTACAATATTTACACAAAAATTCATAACAATATTATAATGAGACAGATGCCTCAATAATAAGATTTTTATATACTAATCGTCAAAAGCGTATTCACATACTTATTCGGATACTTAATTTAGAAAAGTTAAATCGAAGCCGAAAATGTCATTCGGTTTCAAATGAAGTTCCCTTTAAAAAGAGATAACTTACTTTCGCATAAAGAGTAATATCTATATCTGATACCTATATGATCCTAAATTTTGAAATTGTAACTTCTTTTTCTCGCCTTTTAGCTTATTCTACTTAATAATAAAGCAAGTGTGAAATTTTAGTTAATTAGACATAAAATATACGAGAGAAATGATATATCTGCTATTTCATTATATACAAAGTAAGTATGTCACCTCAGTAATTCCTTTAATTAAAATTTTCGAATCAGTTGTTAATATATTGATTTTGCTTTAAAATTTTACTGAAATGCTAAATTTTATTTAAAAAACTAATATTTTTCATTATAAGAAAAGAAATAAAACTATAAAAATAAATTCAAAATCCATATTTTTATTTGTATATTTTATTACGAATAAATAAATAATAAATAAATAAATTTTTCAAAGTATGTTTGAAACTAAATTTTTCCTTAAGCTTGGCAATTAATATTAATAAGGCAAGATTAAGTTGAAATCCCTTCGAGCGGTTCTGAAATAAGGCATTTTTTGTAGAATAATCTTTTATAATTGAAATATGAATAACATTTTGCTTTTAATCTCATGCTCAGGTTTTCGCTAAATGATACTTTAATTCATTTTTTATCTTTATGTTTAACTCCTTATTATCTGAAAGAACTCAAAGTAAAACATATTTACAAAAAGGTTTATACTCTTTTGTTTAATTTCAATTTTAATAAACGCATTTAATTAAAAAAGATAGTGTAATTTTATTAACAACACGCAAGGAATTGTTCTTTTTTGTTTATTTCATTAAATTATGTTTATATATTTCATACTATATAAATTTTGTAGAAAGTTCGAAATTTACTTTTATCCTTTTTTTTTCTTTCAATTAATGCGATGTGATAAATCATTTCTACATCTGTATTTGGCCCCCATTTGTATCAAATGAAACTTTGTTTAAAATGTAATCGAAGTAGATTCTATTACATGTATCAATGATTTTTTCAATTCCTACTAATAGCTTTACACTCTCCCTATATTATGTATATCTTTTGCAAATTTTTAATTGTTAATAAAATACTTTTTATTCATACAATCAAGTTCAAGTAAACTTTTTAAAACTTGTGGTGGATGACATTTGATGTTAATACAGTTTTTTCAAATGATATTAAATTCAAATGTCATTAAATTTTTATTCATTAATAAAAAACTTAATTTCTCGACATAAATCTTCATTCCCCCCCCTCCAAATAAGTAATGAATTCAGGTTGTTTTTTCCCAACGCCAATGTGGTTAGGCTTAACATGCCTTCGGCCGATTATTTTAAACGATTCTCTTTATTTTCATAATGCTTGATTCATTTAAAATCAAACAATTAATAGATTTTTTCGGATTCATTTGAAGTACTTTCGAATTAAAGAAATACAGAATATAGAGAATTAGAAATTTCTAACATGTATTGCGTACCCTAACTGGTGTAAAAAATCACGCATTTTGCGTTGCCAGAGTTAGTTTTATGCCCTCAATTGGTGTTGAAAATTCATGGCTAGTTTAATTATTTTATCAATCATTTTGAGTAACTGCAATTGTTAGGGTTGAATAGTTTGGTTAGTATGTCGTTGGATTCCCATCCCTTAAGCTGCGTGTTCGAACACCATATGTAGAAAGATGAATGAAAAATTGCCAGGAAATTCACTTTCTATTTTGCCGCTTGCTATTGTGACTCTGTCATATTTATATACATATTTAAAATAATTTTAATTATTTAATTAAGAGTAATTAAAATAAAAAAAATCTTTGTTAATCTAAGTAGGAATCGGATTAAAAAAATGTTTTTTATGTTACTTATTTATCCTTTTCTTACCGTTAATTTCAAATAAAAAAAAGTTTATGAATTTAAAGCAAAACTTTAAAAGTCATGTTTTTTTTTTTCATTTAATTTTTTAATTTTTTTTTTTTTTTTGCCAAAGAACATATTTGTGAATTGGTGAGATTCGCCAAAAAATCATGTATTTCTGAACGCTTTTGGTTATTTCTGCAGATCTTAATATCTATTTGACAAAAATTGCTAAGTCCTGTTCTATCGATTGGTATAATTTAAATCTAAAAAATTAAACAAATTTTTAAATTAATTTTTCTTTAAAAAATTTAAACTTCTAATTTAAAAAAAACTTTAATAATTTTAAAAATGGAAACATTTTATCTTTGTTAATGGATATTTTTATTTATAATAAGAATAAATTTAAACGATTCAATCTAACATAAAATGTGTTGAAGAAACGAAAAGTGTTATTAAAGACCTTAAATTTTCATATGCTGTAGTGAAATTTTCAATCTGTTTATTTTTTCAAACATCATTTGAAATATTTATTGATTTTAGAACAATTTTCTTTATTTTCTTATATTTATCGCAATCCATAATGTGTAACATTGACTACTATATATTCTTATTTTTTATCATTTCATTTACATTTTAGTTATTTAATATTTAGCTGAATGTGATTAAAAATTACTCATTTGATTATTGCTTCGATGGAAATTTTCTTTTGGGGTTGTATGGCTTCAACTTTTTATTATAAGTTTTGTGAATATACTTTTAGTCCTCGAATACTAGTGATACAAGAAGTGAATAATACGTGCTTATCCCAAACTATCATGACTTTTTAAAAAAGTTCCATGTTTAATTATTTTGCATTCTACAAATAGCAATAAACAACTCTGACTACCTTTTTTTACACATCTAACATTTCTGAATAATTCAATATTTTGTTGCATAGCAATAATAATTTAAATAAAGTCAATCTTAATTGAAACATATCAAAGTATATTTCAATTGAAATTGACTGACATTATTTCACTGAAATGTGCTTTCGAATGTTTTATTACAAGTCTCCTAAAATTATTTTCTTTTCACAAGTAAGAGACATATCAGAAGTGAACAAAAATTGATTAACACCGCACGGCCATGTAACGACAAAAGAAGATTCACAATTAAAATGTCTCATCCTAAAAACTTTTATTCAGTCGGAAAGTGGTCAAAAACAAATGCGTGTTATTTAATTTAGTGTAAAAGGAAAGAATTAGTCATAGATTATAAAACAAAAAGATTAAAATTAAATCTGCTATGCATATATCAGTGTATCATGTCAGAATAAACTTCTTGAACGGTCAAGCACCACGTGCTCTTGCAAGTCAAATTATATTTTTATTCATTTTCATTGTTTCGTTGAATGAGTCACTTTAGTATTACAAACGATCAAAAATACTTTGTCTCACATTTATTGTTTAAAAAAGATATCACATTTAATATTTATTTCATTTCATATAAACACTTGCTCAAAATTACATTTTTCTAGGTTTTATTTGCTGCAGTCATTAACTTATTTTTTTAAATCAGAGCTTTTGTAAATTCAACAGCAACACATTATTAAAAGCTGATTTTTTGAAATGCTCGTGCAGATAATAACAATTTTTTTTTTTGCCTATGAATTTTTGTTGACGCCAAATCAACATAATGTTCTGACATGAAAAAATAATGGCCAGAAAAATCATGCCGTATGTATTCAAAAAGTACCGCTATTGATTGCGTTATATATTTCTACTTGATCAAGTCAGTTAGCATGCACGTTTGAAATTTCATCGATTTTGATAATTGCAGAAGTGGGAGAGTCGATTTCTCAGAATTGAATTTCCATCAGCTTGAGCTTTATTCAGGTTTTTTTTTGTTTAAAAATATTTTATTAACTTTCTTTATAGTTAAGAATTACACTTCACTATTTGGGAAACTATTTTTACTATTGATAGTCTGTTGTAAAATATATGATGGTGTTAACACTTCATGGAGGACGATAACAGAATATTATTCTTTTTAGATGATTACAGCTACTTTCAATGGGCGAAAAACTACAAGATAAAAATCCAGCTGCAGCTGTTTGATTTATCATCCATCCAGCTGTTTGATTTATCATCCGAATTTCAAAGAGTAACAGTTATATTATATTATCTTAACAATAAGCAGAAAAAAAATTTAAACAAAATATGAGCTTGAAATATATAAATAAATGAACGAATTTTATATCTCACTTTCTGGCATCAAAATGCAAATAAATATACCTACTTCTGTTAATAAAATATGATCCTCGACATTCAGCTAACACAAAACAACTACTCTAGGACTTCTATAGAACTAATTACGACGAGGCTTGGGCAAATCCGGTCAGTCGGATTGACACACGTGTCCGAATGGCTCTTAATTAATCTGTCACTCTGAGCATTAACGAAAGCTGGGTCAACAAGTCCAAACACAGACAGCATCAGTTAAGCAGGTGAGAAGATATAAGCTGCATTGCACAGGCCAAATCTATGGTTAAAGCTCCCCCGCTACAAACATTTAATCACTTGTGCATGCGGTCTCTAATCCAGAAATTAGATGTGAAACATCATTAGTGGCAGAAAACTGATAGTCGATGGTTAGGGGGAAACAGGCGAATATATTCACGAAGTTTAATCTCATACAGCGATGCATTCGCTAGTAGCCAAAGAGATAGCATCTGGTACAGGCTGTATTTGAATTGTAATCAGATCTTAAATGTTCGGAACTCTGCCTTCGGTAGGAATTGTTTGAGTAAATCGAATTATGAACCCAGATAATAAAATCGCCGACCAACCGAACAGACTCGAGATTTATAAAATTAGTTTGGTTGTCACTATTTCTTGAGATCGATGTTGCATTAAATTGTTAATTATTTAACAGAGTAACGGATTATTTTCTTGGTGATTAAGAAGTTCAATTATATTTCTTTATCTTTGATATTATGTTTCTGTTATAATCAGTCATAAGCATTAACCCATTGACTGCCAGCCACGAGATATTCCGTATTAAGCGTGCGTATCAAAACTGCCTACTATGAGATATCTCGTAGTGCGTGCTGCAATTTTATATTAATTACAAATGGCCATTTTAGTTAAAAATATTTTTAAAAGGTGAATGAAAATTTTATATGGTGTAAAAAAACGTATTAATTTTCAATTTTTATTATAAAAATTATAACTTACACGATTAGATTACTAGGATATATATATATATATATATATATATATATATATATATATATATATATATATATATATCTGTGTGTGTGTGTGTGCGTGTGCGTGTGCGTGTGTGTGTGTGTGTGTGTTACTGATACAATATTGTAATGGCATTTACTGCAAATTTTATTAAAAAAAGAACATTACGATATAATTCGTAAGTGGCAACCAGCACATGAATTTTATTCAGTGACGTCAGCTACGAGTTATCTCGTAGTGTTTTTTTTTCAATAAAAATTACTGTAAATGCTATTACAATATTATATCAGTAACTTAATATAATTATATTTTGCAAACTTTTATGTATTCTTCAAAATAAAACCTTGGCAACCAGGGCAAGACGCTCTAAATATGTCCGGAAGTCAATGGGTTGGTTAATAAAATAATGTTACAAACCTGTAATTTTGATGGCCAGCCTGAATAAAGTAATTATAACAAAGGCAATATTACGATCAGCCATTTGAGTGTTGAGCGGATGCCGCGTTAGTAATGTCAGTGATTGGCGATTATTTGGCGATGAATTTGACGATAATATGAATAATGCTGGAAACTAAGAATTTTCTCGATCCATCTAGTAGAAACCGTGAAGCTTCTTCATTGGCCTAAACAGTTCCCGACCCGCCTCCTGGAAGCTTTAAAATGGTGGCAGGCTCCAGCTTCGGTATGTGAGTGAATTGAATTGAACTGAACCGGAAGCGGAGTTAGAATAGAAGACAAGTAACGAGTGGTGAGGATAGCGAAACAACGGCGGAATGCCAGTGTTATGAATAGTTCAAGTAAATGCTGATCTGCTGTGTGCTGATTCCTGTTGTCTACTGTGAAATCAGTGCATGGAGTAGCCAGTCTTATGGTAGCAAGTCTGCAGCCAAAGCGAAGAAACAGTGATAATTTCAGCCATTTAGAGAGACCGTAGGGCTAACCTCCAATGATCCCCTCTCCTGAGTTCTCTCTGGCCGCTTTGAGTTCTGTGGTCGATTTTTACTTGCAGGCGACTGTGTGCTGCAGTTTTCTACTGTGTGCTGTCTTGAGTTTGTCTCGGCTTTACATATTTGGCATTTGACATTTTTGTGTTAGTGTCTTTATGTGTAAATAAACGTTGTTGTTGCTTCCTAATAAGGCCTTTTGGTTGTGTCCTCACACCATATGGACTTTATCCCTAACAAGCAAACCCCTTGAGAATTTTCGTTACAACGTTTTATATATATATATATATATATATATATATAGTGTATTGAATCATTTTATGCTGAAGATTAGACTTAGGAATTTTAACTATAGAATATTTATTCTCCAAATAACTGTCAGTAAGTCATGGATGCATGAATTAAACAATCGTATTAGATTTTAATGTTCTCATCAGTAAAAAGTTCGATAAAAATCGAAAAAAGAAAACATGAATACAATTCCAAATATTTTCATAATGTTTTAAATATTTTTGACAATATCCAAAAGTCAATGGAATGGAAACGGGCTGTTGTTGTTCTATTTTTCATAAAGTTTCGGTTATAAATTAAAATGTTCATACTTTCGATATTATAACTCTATTTTTTTTTAATTCAATGATCGGAAGTACAAATCCATATTCTACTAACTATCCAAAATAATAATTCACATTATATTTATTTATTTATGTTAAAAGGAATTAAATGCGAAAAATACTTTGCGCGTTTCTCAAGAAATCTTATTTTAGGATGAACCTTTAATTCCCAAGAGTTCTCGCGGCATTACAAAACGCTAATCTAAAAAAAGTAATTTCAAAAGATTCTTTAGTTATTAAAAAAATTATAAATTGCTTATTTCGTTTTAAAATTTTGTAGTCGATTTTCCTTTACACGAGTTTATAAGCCTTGGATTTAATTAAAAAAACAGGATCTAATACGAAATTTATAATAATCATTTTCATATCCTAATTTGAATAATTTTTGCTCAATTTCATCATCATATATATATATATATATATATATATATATATATATATATATATATA
>JAOUZG010025323.1:7628918-7659783 GCA_026289955.1 Argiope argentata
TATATATATATAGTTAGAGTGTGAGCTAATAGTAGGAATTGAAATATCGTACAAATTTGAGGCGGTTTCGATTACTGCGTCTTAATCCGCAAATACAAAGCTTAGAAATTCGCAAGAAAACTATGTGGTATGTAAATCCATTTCAAGAACTCTTAAAGATCTGCAAAACTGATTTTTCATAGAAGTGCGTTTGATTAGCAGAAAATTGTTATCTTATGTGAGACAAGAAGTGGACTACCTTGACACTTATCGAATAACGAATGTTATTCCTACTGAATGTATGGAACAAAATTTGGGGCATATTTGGAATGTATGGAAAATGGAAATGTTGGAATGTTTGGAATGAATGGTTTGGGCAAATTTGGAAGGTATGATGTATTGGGATGTATGATTCTATTATGTGACTTAAAATATATGTCTCTATATATCGCTTTTAATCAAAAAATTTAAATATTTTTCATCCTTATGTAAAAACCATTCTAGTAAAATCAATTGCCATGATATTATTCTTTGAATATTAAAAATTAAAATTCATTGAACATTTAATTACATAGAACAGCAATAATTTCTTCAACATTAATGACTTCACATTGCAGTTTGTATTTTATTAATTGTTAAAAAGAACGGTAAGATTTCAAGAACTGTAAATTAATACGTGACTTATATAATAATTTTCTTATCGTTCAAACTTATTTGTAAAATTTTACTGTTTCAATGTTTCTCATTTTTCAGTATTAAATCATTTGCACTTTGAATGAGATTACCAGGTTGATTAGCATATTTATAAACTTATACATTAAAACAACAATATATAATTAAAATATACTACGTATAGTAATCATCGTCATTAATCTGATTAATTTCTAACCACTAGTAGATTACTTATCTATACTGCTTGGTAAAAATATAAAGTAACTTATTTTATGGCTACATCAGTTATATATGAACAAGTTGAAATGCCTTCATATTGAAGACAATATTTAATCATATACCAGTTATTCAGATACTACTGGGCAAACTATACTAAAGATAATTTTTGATTTGATGTCATAAGACTAAACCAAGAAGCAGATTGATTAGCAGATTTATAAACTTATACATAAAGACAACCATATATAATGAAAATAAACAACGTTTAGTGATCACCATCATTAATATTATAAATTCCTAACCACTAGTGGATTAATTATCTATACAGCTTAATAAAAATTTAAGGTAACTTATTTTATAGCTATTTTCGAATAAGTTGAAATGACTTCCTATTGAATACAATATTTATTCATACGCCAGTTATTCAGATACTACTGGACAAACTATACTGAAGCTAATCTTTGATTTGATATCATAAGACTATGTCAAGAAGCATACATTGAGACCCAAATTTCCGAAAGATCTAACGTTACATGCCACGCATGGAAAATTAGTTTGAATATTACTTGGAAAAGCGATATATAGAAATGCCATTGTATCTGATTAAGTAAGTATTCAACATGTTATCATATACAACTAACTTTCAAGGCATGCGTGAAATTGAGATAACTTTGTGTACAATAGCTAGCATCTTAAAGCCAATAAATTGAAGGCCAGCGTTCAGAAAACCATATAAGCCAATTTCTAGTATAGCAAAAGTAAAAATTTCTTTCAATTTTTCCATAATAAATAATCCAAAGAAGTTAAACCTAGTAATTGAATCGGTTTCCCAATTAGATCCCTAAGTACAATCTGGCATTCAGGGCATTACATATCGCAAAAGTACAAGGAATGCAATTTATATAGATTTATTCTTAAATTTTTATTTCTGTAATAATTTACAGATCCTTCAAGCAAAGATGATCATAATCTTTCTGCATCGCAAATTTAAGAAAGGCATCATAAGAAATAATTATTACAGTAAATTTAGTGCCAAATACAATGGCTGCATCATTTAAGATTTAAATTTACCATCTAACATATATTTTTCTTCCCAATCTTTCTGTTCCCAAGATATTTTGATATGTTTGCTTTACAGGTCTGTTCTATTTGCTTTAAATATTTTAGTTTTATAATTATAAATCATATACGATTACATCTCAAATAGCAAATATCAGATAAATTATCCTAATGGAGGATTCATTTGTTTTTCTTTAAAGTTTGAATGATGTCATTTTTATTGAAGAACAGATAAAAACTAATCAAAAGCTAGGAGTTCTTAATCTTTAAAAGTATGAAAACTACTTCAAGATTTCTTAATAATTTAATCATTATTAGTTTTGGATTAATGGCGTGTATGGAATTAAAAGAAACAAAAAATAGTGTGAAATACTTAAACTATTTTTTTTTTTCAAACTATGCTTTGAATTTCTTATTTATGAAAGAGTTGAATATGAGTAATAGCTATTCTCATTCTTTTATTCATCAAAAAATATTTAAGCACTTTTTATCCCTACTTAACTTTCTTCAAAGTTTAAGCAAGACTAATTATTATATTTTAAGAAAGAATTCTGAAGAATCTTTTTTCATCTTTCCATTGTCTCGACCACTTTTTTATACTTCAGACATTATTTAATATTTTAAATTCATTTATAAGTGTAGTTACTTGAGAAAGGATTAATAATATATTTTGCTCTTTTAAAATAAGTGTTTTTAAATTATTTCAATTGATAATGTCAAAGTATTATTAAGGAATTATTAAAAAACTGTTTTACATTTAAAGAGATTAAATTTGTTTAAGAGGTCTCTGATATTTATATCTTCACACATTTAAATTTATAACTCAAATAAAACTCAAAATACATAAAATTTTAAAACAGTTAAAAATACAAAATTTTTTAAAAAATGATATACAAAAAAAAGTTTGCTATTTCCAAGCTCTGGGGTTAGTACTTTGGTAATTACAGAAAGATAAATACCAGTTTCAGAAATTAATTTTAAAAAGAGACTCAATTAGCAGATATCGTGTTTTTTTTCCTAACAGTTTTTTAATACAATTTTTCGCAATGCGCATTTTTTATTACAACATGTTTTGACGATTAGAGCATGAAATCTTGATAAATTAACCTAATATATTTCAGTTATTTTTTTCCAAAAATCTAGAAAAAGAAATATGCAAATAAGAAAACGAATTTGTATTAACACTAGATTTACTATGAGTTAGGATATACCTACTTCCACCAAAGGAGTAAAAAGGACACCTTTCGGCATTCAATTAGAAAAATAAATTCACCGATCTATTATTAGTTAAAGTAGAAAAAGCTTTTATAATTGCAATATATTTATTAAGGTGCGCTGTGATGAAAAGGTAATTCTTCTGTGTTTATTTATTGAAAAAAGTTGGTACTTACGTATTAGACCGTCCAACTTTATCGCCATATTTGAAGTCGTCGCCAATGAGTTGCTAAACTGCCAATTATAGAGATCCGACAATGATGTTATCCGTTGATTTTTATCGCCAAATTTAAATCTGTCGCCAATGAGTTACAAAACCGTTGGCGAAGACGGTCTAATACCTAAGTACCAAAAAGTCTTTATTTTGTCATCTCGGCCTTGAAGAATTTCTATTCTTCTACCAAACCAGTGATTAATACGTCTTCTTACTAACAACCAATTATTACTTCTATCAAATTGACTTTCAGCTTCGTCTTCTTGCTACTTATAGACACACGTTTTAATAACACATATTTATTCCTATATTTATATCTATATTTATATGCATCCTTATCAAGCCGTTGCATATTTAAATACAAACGTATGTATTCAAATTAACCCCTTCTCTAAAAGTAGTTATACTATATATATATATTACTGCGAAAGTAAACGATAATATTCGTGATTATATGTCTTATAAATTAAAGTAAAAGTTAATTAAAATTTTCTCATAAAAGAAGGCAATATTTTCTTGAAAAAAATTGTGGGAAATTTTTTTCAAAGGTGTTAAAATGATCTCTCGGTAAATCTATTGTTAATGAAGGAAACTTATTCATGAATAGATTCACAGCTTATAATGTTAGTAGTAGTATTTACTATTTAGTAAACTTTATATACTAAATATAGTATATAAGTATTGTACGTACTTTGCATACTAAATTCAGTATGCTTTGTTTTTTATTTCTAAATTTCAGAATCCAGCAATTACAACAAATTAATCTCCTACTATTTTTAGAAATATTTAAATAACCATGGTTATTTTTTTCATTAAATGAATTCCAGATTTGCAAGAAAATTCGTTAAAAAAGCCTCCACAGAAATAAGCTACATTTTCTATTAAAATAAAAGAAAACTAGTGGAAATTTTAATGATGAAAAATTAATTTTGACTAGCAAAGCTTCCCTTTCTTTTAAATTATTACACTTTTATGAGCCCAAAAGAAGATTCATTTGCATCGACGCTCATTTGGACTTATTATGAACGTTCGTCATTAGTCAGATCTAATGAAGATGAAGCGCATTTCTTGTTATATACTATACTAAATATAGCATATAAGTATTGTACATGCTTTGTATACTAAATTCAGTATGCTTTGTTTCTTGTATCTAAATTTCGGAAACCATCAATTACAACAATTTAATCGCTTATTATTTTGAGAAATACTAAAAATAACCATGGTTATTTTTTCCATTATATGAATTCCAGATTAGCAAGAAACTTTATTAAAAAAGTCTCCACTAAAATAAGCTACATTTTCTATCAAAATAAAAGAAAACTAGTGGAAATTTTAATCATGGAAAACTAATTTTGGCAAGCAGAAGCCTTCCTTTCTTTTAAATTATTACACTTTTATGAGCCCAAAAGAAGATTCATTTGCATCGACGCTCATTTATTACGCTCATTTGGACTTATTGTGAATGTGCGCCATTAGTCAGATCTAATCAAGATGAAGCGCATTTCTTTTCTCCATTAACCAATGCAATAGAAATGTAGGGAATATTTCCTCAGTGACTCTGACAGCTGTTACTCATTTAATGATGCCCGTGAATCTCTTACAACTACAACTAATGAGGTCCTTTATACTCTCGGTAGGTTTTCCCCTTCTTTTTTTCCCTTTTTCCTCTCTTTTTCCCTTCGGAGTTCATGTTCAGCAAAAGTTCGCACAAATTGCACCTGTTTGCTTACCTGGCTCTTTTTCTTCGAGAAAGAAACAAAATTTTTAAAGTGATTTTTTTTCAATCCTCAATCTTGTCTTTCTTTGTTACTAAAAGATTTTAAAAATAGCTAAAGTATTCGAGAACACTTTATCAGAAAAGTGGAAAGAAAAAAAATCGTATGCAAATGATGATTTTTTAGTGTGTCTGATCAATAAGAATTTTGAAAAAAAGATTCATTTTATTTACCTAACAATTTTCTGTTATTATATCTAAGAGTTTTATGATGCTCTTAGATAAACATGAAATAGTATTTAAATTGATAAAAAAATTTCTTGTAAGACAACGTTTCGCTAAATTACAGTCATTATTGCTGAAAACATTTTATAATTGCAATCATTGGAACTTCCAATTATTCTCCCATAAAGAATTATTCTAAATAAAACCAAAGTTGTAGCTATTCTTTAAGGAAAAAAAGACTCTTCTTTTTTCTGAAGCAAAAGAAAAATCCTAGAGATTAGTATAAAAATGCATTAAAATGAATTATGCATATGCGTTTGATTCAGTAAAATGCATTTAAGGTAAAAAGAAGAAGTAGAGAAAAAAATAAAAATACGTAAAAGGTAGAAGAATGTTTCCAAAGAATCTATTATCATATGTGGATTTACCATCCGAGAAAAGTGAATTTAATTTATCGGAAAAACAAATACAATTATTTTCAAGGATGCAGAAATGCAACAAATATACACAAACCGCAATCACTTGGCATTCTACTGTGTTGTTCTTAATTTTTTTGTGTATTTTGATGTCACAGTTTTTTTCGTATATATATATATATATTTTTATATATATATATATATATATATATATATATATGTCTTTTAAAAATTTAATATATTAATTACATTTTTAAGTGCTGATTAATTTCAACACTTAAATGTAAGATAAATGTTAAATGATAATTCAATGTAGTGATCTAAGATTTATCTAAAAATATATGACAATATGTCACAATTTTTTATGATACTTTAACAATGCGATGACATACCCCAATGGTTGAAAAATAATAAAGTTCAGAAAAATTTTAACGTAATATTTCTTCTTATCTTTCACATTTTTTAATGTTTTACTTAAGACAGGATATCAATAAAGTAATCAGGTTCACACTTATTTTATTCAAATTTGCTAAAAGACTTTTAAAACGGTACGAACGAGCATGAAATTGTGAAATTTGCGCATGATAAAATTATGTAATCTGCTTTTCCTAATTTGGTATACAAGAAAATTCCTTAATAGAAAAAAGTGACATTACATATCACGTGCAAAAACATTCACGCAGACGTAAATTACTTTCTTAAGAACAATTATTCTTCTTACGACGATCTTTTGCAGAAGAGAAAAACTCCAAAATATCCTGTCATCTTGAAATTTACCTTGAAGAAGTATATTTCTTCATGTCCCGTCTCCCATTAAAACTTAATCACATAAAAACATCTAAAGGAATTGATTTTTACAAAGGTAAAAAAATCAAAGCATCCTAATGCCATAATGAAAACTTGAAGTCGGAATAGTTCTCTTTGCCAATTCTAAGGTGATTCTCTACTAGATAAACGAGAAGAATACCTAGAATTTCTCACGAGATATTTGTAAAAAAAATTTAAGATGAATTCTACGCCAAAATATAAACAGAAATGTTCACAAATACTTTTAATGGCATTACAAAATCTTATCTTGAAATAGTTATAAATGCTACCCTAACGGTGAATTTTGCGTCTAGGATTGCAAAACTTACTTAAACGAAGTATACTTTCTCATGTCCCTTCTCCCATTGAGACTTAATAGCATAAAAACATCTAAAGGAATTGACTTTTATGTAGGTAAAAAAAAATCAAAGCATCCTAATGCCATCAGGAGAAACTTGAAGTCGGAATAAATTTGATATCAAAATCTAAGAAGAATTTCCGAACAAAAATTCTAATTAAAACTTCTTAAAACCACTTCAGATTCGGTACAATACAAGAGAGTTGGAAACGTTTCTGAACGATGCTTTACTGCCGAACATATTAACAGAGAAGTTGGAGGAGGAACGATTATTAGTACGACCGTTTCCAAAGAAAAGTTTTGTAAAGTTTTTAAGGTACTTTCTTTGCCAGAGCCATAAAATGCATTGATCTGGAACTTGCACGACATGTTTTATGAGACCATAAAAAGTGATATCCATCGGCATAGAGTTTCTTTTCTTTTTCTTTCTTTTCCTCTTTTGTTGTGCAAGATTATTTATCTGTTACAGCAGCTTTCATAGATTCTTTACTGCGTTTCTTACTTGTTCCTTCTCACAATAACGCTAAAGCGTCCGCTTGAGTGAAATGCACTTGCATTTAATACCGCAAGTATGGGTTTCAGACTTTATTCTCTTTTTAAAACGTAGTTACTCTTGTACATTGCGCATTTTATGTGTTTGCTCTAGGAAATACGAGAGGGGTTTTTAAGTAATAGTTCTTAGAGAGTCCAAACTAAGTAAAACACATTTCATCAAAAATAAAATGTCAATTTTGTGTTGAGATATTAGTGAACAAGAAATCGATCCATTATTTTATATTCATGCTTTTATATGGCTGATTCAAATGGAGATATAAAAATATTGAATTTCATAAAAAACAATTTAAAATATGTTAAAGGAATATTTCAAAATTTATTTATGAATTGACATTATAAATAAGCACAATCCCTTTTTACGTTGCTTCCAAATTTACATTGTTTAAAAATATGTAAAATAAGCAAATTTCTGAGAGTTTTCATTTAAGGCGACCAGAAACTTTAAAATGATTGTTTGCAATTTTCACCTTAGCAATCTGAAATTTTACATGCATTAAGAGTAACACTGTAGAAGATGAAACAATAAATTTTAAATTATTATGTTAATTTATTTATGAGTTAGGGGGTTAATATAATATTTAATAGCGATAAATAACGTAAGTGAAAAATGTTCCAGGCGCTCCAAATTTATTCGAAAGCACTTCAATTTTTATTATAACTTTCTCTAACCCTTTTGGAACAAAAGTTGGAATTGCTATTGAAGTTTGAGTACGAAATATCAAAATTAACCAATGCAATAACTCAAAACTACTACCTTTTTTTAAAAAAATGTTTAAACAGGTTTGTATTATTATATTAGTTAATTATGATATTTCTTACTGAAATTTCAATATTAATCCCAAATTTTGTTTCAAAAGTGTTTGAGTAAATAATAATATTAATTGAAGTGTTTCGAACAAATTTGGAGCGCATGGAACTTTTTTCATGAACATCATTTATCGCTAATATTATGTTATATTACCTAACTCATAAATAAATTAATACGATGCTTTAAAATTTTGTGTGTCATCTTCTATAGTGTTACTCTTAATGCATGTAAAATTTCAAATTGATAAGGTGAAAATTGCAAACAATCATTTTAAAGGTCCCTGTCGCCTTAAAACTAGCTTTTAACTACGATTTCGTACGCATGGAAACGAACAAAACTAATTTAAAATCAATTTATTTACAGCGTATACCTGTAATAATGCTAAATCGCAAATCAAGTTCCGTTTTTTAAAAACCAAGTCAAGTCTATTTTATTTATCGATTGAAATTGAGATAGTTGCAACAGTGTTATACTTATATATTTTTAACTTTTATTTAAAATGAAAAGACAGTTGCCAACAATTGCAACACATCCCACGTGTCTGAATTTTCTACAACAGTTGAGGCAACGCAATACAGATTAGAAATCTTTAATTTATTCAGTTTTATTTTAATTCAAAAGTACTTCAAAAGGAATTCGAAAAATCGATTAATTAGCAATTTTATTTTTAAATATATCAAACACTAAGGAAATAAACAGAATTGTGTGAAATTATCTGTCGAAAGCATGTTAAGCCTAACCTCATTAATATTGGGAAAAGTATTCCCATTTGGTGGTTGGGAAATGGGGATTTTTGACGAGAAAGTAAGAACAGTGTCGTTTATACTATTTGCCAGACACATTTTCTGCTTTTTTTCTCTATAAGTAATTTTATCATGTCTTAACGGTAATATAAAAAAAAGCCGAATCAATCAAGTCGTTTTCGAGTTTTACACTTAGCAACACATTTGCCGTTTTTATTTATATATATATCTACCAAATTTATTTTATTTTAAATAGTTTGGTATAATTTTATAATATGGAGAGGTGATTTTAAATGAAAGCTATTTCACATAAATAATTTTGGAAATAAAACAAAATATTGTTATTAATTTTTGAACAGATTAAAAAAATAAATAAATATTGAACTTTCTTTTCCTTTTTGCTTACTAAATGTAGGTATAAATTGCATTCACGATAAATGAAAGAAAGAGAATTCTTCACAAATTCCAAGATGTATAACTATATACTTTTGTAATTATTTTACTTATAACTTTAAGCAATTGTTTCCTAGATTTAAAGAGCGCGTCTATTAATTTATATAATTACTTTGCTATTTTTTAAAATCTAATTTTTAATCAGTCAAGGAAGTTATGTCTATTTATTATATAATTGCTATTATTAAGACCATGTCTATTTATTTATACAACTACTTTGCTATTTAAATTCAATTTTTAATCAGTTAAGGAAGTCATGTCTATTTATAATATAATTACCATTATTAAGATCAAGTCTACTTATTTATATAATTACTTTGCTATTTAAATCTAATTTTTAATCAGTCAAATTAGACATCAGTTGTAATAATGCCACTTTCTTTGATTAATAGTAATAACTTTTAAGCTGAAACCGATTTATTGCTGAGAATTAGCGATAAATTGGAGATTGTTCTGCGTGATGGAAAGATCCGTTCAACGAAGTGCCTCTTTCTACAGTGCAGTGAATAGTTTGCAATTCACGGGAGAATATTTTTAATTTGCATTGATTTCTCTATAATCTAATATACAAATTTTCTGCAATCCGATATCAGGCTTAGTGCAGTTTGATGTTTGATGTTAGTTAAGAAATGTTTGAATAGAAACATAGAAAAAGCGAAAAAATATCTGTTATCTAATTATTGAAACAAAATTAAAGATTAAAATGAAATTTGCTATGCATATTTCAATTTATCATGCCAAAACAACATTTCTTGAACGGCCAAGCATCACGTGCTCGTGCAACTTAAGTTATATTTTTGTTCATTTTAATTGTTTCATTGAATGAGTCACTTTAGTATTGCAACGATTCAAAAAACTTTGTCTCGCATTTATTGTTTTAAAAAATATATCACATTTCCTATTTATTTCATTTCATACAATCACGTGCTCAAAATGATATTTTTTTAGGTTGTATTAACTTTAGTAATTAACTTTTTTTTAAAATCAGAGCCTTTGTAAATGCAGAGGCAGCACGTTATTAAAAGCTATTTTTTTAGATGCTCGTGCATAATAATAAAATTGATATTTTCCCCAAAGAATTTTGTTTTTTTTTCTCTTACTAACACCAAAAATCTTATTCCATAAACAACATCATGTTATGACGTGATAATATTTTTCGCCTACGGATTTTTGTTGACGTCAAAAGCCTCATCCTGAAAACAACATCATATTCTGACATTATAAAAACACACTCTTTAAATGTAAAATTATATTTCACATATACAAAAAAATACTATTCAAATAGCCAACAACGAACTACCTTTATTAGAAATTTTTAAAAAAATTATAAATAAAATTTTTGAAAGACATTAAAATTGCATAAACATTCAGCAAAACATTGGAGTGAAAAAATGGAACTGAAATGAAAATTGGAATACCAAATATTTGAAAGCTAATATTTTTATTCACACATTATGTCCTCAATTTTATGAATTGTGATGTTTCATTTTATTTTCTTATAAGATGAGAATTGCAAATTAAAAAATACATATATTTCCATCATTGTTATTGCTGTTGTTTTTAATGACACTTGCCATGGACAAGATCGCTGACGCAGCTATCTATTTAAAGCCAAGGGTGCGTTTTTTGTTTTAAGTAGTGCCAACTAGGGCCAAGAGCACATCGTAGCTACTCACTCATTACATTCGCTTGCACAGCCTCTTTTTACAGGGGGGCACTTTCACACACCTTACAGATAGTACACAGAAGAACAAACATGCCAGTACCAGAACTTAAATCCAGGAAGTCAAGAACACGGGGAAAACACGCTACCCCTGTGCTAGGACGGTGACTTTTCATCATTAATATTTCTAATCATTAGTTTTATTTCAGTTTAAGTTTTGATTAATCATTAGTTTTTGTTCAGTATGTTTTGAATAATCATTAGTTTTAGTACAGTACAACTTTTGTTTTATCATTAGATTTAGTTCAGTATTAGTTTATATTAATCATTAGTTTTAGTACAGTATTAGTTTTGATTAATTATTAGTTTTAGTACAGTACAAGTTTTGATTAATCATTAGATTTAGTTCAGTATTAATTTTGATTAATCATTAGTTTTAGTTCGAAATTGGTTTTGATATATTCTATGTAATGTCTTTTTTAAACATGGATCAGACAAAAACTGAAATGCACTTAAATTACATTTCGTCGGGAAATTATTTCCAGCAATACAATAGAATGAAATTTGATTTAGATGGTGACTGTTTTTTCCCTTAAATAAGACATATAAATATTTTATGGCTGAGTAGAAATATAATACGCCTGAGTAATTGTTCTACTAGATTTAAAGTATCTACAGTGGAAATTATCAAAGTAATTAATGATACTTTTTCCTTCCCCTGCATCCTTTGAAAAAATTGAAATGTATAAATCATCAAATATTGCTTTTGATAAAGGTTGAAACCATTAAAAATTAGGGTTATAATAATTAATGAAACCAAGCATCATTAAAAATGGAAAAGCACATGGAAGATAGTTTCTATAATACAATAAATAATTTATTATCCCTATCATTTATTCATCGCACAATTTATTAAAATGGTATACATTTGCTTGTTCTTTATAATTAAAAGATCGATTCATATGCTTGATTATTTCTGATCGAAAACTCTTCCATCGGGTAAGCTTTTCTCCAGATATAACAACTAGAACAAGTCAGGAATACGGAATAAGTGAGGATTTGAAGAGCTCTCAAACATGCATGGATTTACATAAGCATTCATTTTTATTTCAAGTTCACTTGAACAAGATCCCAAATCCACTAATCAAAATTCAAAATTTTTCATTAGAGTTTAGATTGTACCAAAATCTTAAGTCTCATGAGAATAACTAATAGCTGTTATATTTTACAGTCAAGTTTCCTTTTGCTAGGTTATTTAAAAACATACCAGTGCCTTGGGCTGAATATTATTATGGATATTCAGCTTCTGGTTGTTGAGAAGGAGAGGTGAAGCACTATGGCTATGACCAAATGGAGGGGATATTATGTGTGTTTCCATGTTTACATGGCTGCACCTTTCCCATATTCTCCTCTTGGTGATTTGTTGAACTGTTTAAAGCTCCTGCCTTTGACCTCTAGAAGGGACAACTACTCCTAAGCTTAGAACACAGCGATATACAGAAGATTCATGGTGGGTCTCCCATAAGGATGTTTTAGGGTTTCCTCTGAAATTATCAAAGATTAGTAATCATGCATTTTGACCTTTCAGTCATAACATTTTAAGAGTATGCGAATTCCGGTAGTTTCAATCATAGTTAATACATTTTATTTCGTATACAAACTATTAAATTATTTAACTTTATGATGATATTGATTATTATCTGCTGATGATAAACAAGGTTTGGATTGAGAAGTTTTGAAAATATCAAAAATTTATATATTGTTGTGAAAAAAAATTGAGTGAAGGAAAATATATTTTGAGTTTTCCAGCACTTTTACTCTGTGAATTAAGAAACCCATAGATATAATTTTCAGTATACATCATTCAGAGTGCTGCAAAAATATAAAAGAATGTAAATGTAAAGAATGTAAAAAGAATGTAAATAATATTAAGTTCTGAAATATAATAAATCATAGATGGTAAAAATAAATAATATAGATGAGAAGGAATTCTACTTTTCATGTGTTTCTTTTAGCCAGGGTCTAAAGCGGGGGAAACTACAATGGAATAGATAATTATTTACGGCAATTTTTCCCATTGTCAATGCCTAATCCTTTGTCCAGTGCACTCTACTTGAGTCGTTATTGTTATTATCATGTCGGAACATGTTGTTTTGGGGATGAGGTTTATAGAGTCAACAAAAATCCGAAGGCGAAAAATAAAAATTTATAATCTGCTCGAGCATCTAAAAAAAATCATCTTTTAACAACTTGTTGCCATTGCATTTACAAAAAGCTCTGATTTTTAAAAAAGTTAATGACTACAGCAAATAAAACCTAGAAAAATGTCATTTTAAGCATCTGATTATATAAAATGAAATAAATGAGAAATGGGATATTTTTTTAAACAATAAACGCGAAAAGTTTTTTGGATCGTTTGCGATACTAAAGTGACTCATCCAATGAAACAATTAAAATGAATAAAAATACAATTTAACTTGCACGAGCACGTGGTGTTTGGCTGTTTCAAGAAATTATGTTCTGACATGATACGTTGAAATATGCATATCAGATTTCATTTTAATCTTTTTAAAATTCAAATTGGAGTAAACTGAAATATGTATGCTAGTTCAAGGAATTTTCACCATTTAAATCAATTTGATTTTTTTTCTTCTTTTTTTCTAGTTAAAAATAAGCATATCAGAAGTGCTGTAATTCGAGACAGAAGTCGAGTATATCATAGGACGCAAAAATATTATTGATAGGATTATAACAACCAATCAATAAAAATATCCCAGGCATAATACACTAAATAGTCATTCAAACAGAGCAACAATATATTATCTTTATAGAATTAATATATATATATATATATATATATATATATATATATATATATATATGTGTGTGTGTGTGTGTGTGTGTGTGTGTGTGTGTGTGTGTGTGTGTTTGTGTGTGTGTGTGTGTGTAGCAATACATCCTAATTAAATGATGTATGAACCATTTTTGTTCTCTTATCAATTCTCTCATATTATTAAATATTAAATGATATATAGAAGAAAATCATTTATCACTTGGTTTCAGAATTTAGTTCTCCTGTCATGAAGTTACTGTAATGATTTTTCATATGTTTTGATGTATCTAAAGTAAGTTAACACATTCGCTGCCACTGACGCGCTGGCACGTCAGCATGGCGCTACCTCCCATGCCGGTGACGCTCTGGAGCGACAATCGAGTATGATAAGTAAACTGCTTTAGTATTAGTTTGGATTCGAAGGTTGAACGATGAGGTTTTTGTGGCACGTTAGTGAAGCATTATTTTTACTAAACACGAAAATAAAAGGTTTTTCTTTTTTTCTGGCTTTACTATTAAAATATTAGGAACGTTTTTAATCATTAAAACACTTTTTTTTAATTCGGCTTCTGAGGATGGATATATAAATTTTGGTGGCAGCGAATGTGTTTAAGACATATTTATCAGAAGCGCTATAATTCGAAGCACCATCCGAGTATGTTACTGAATACAAAATTAATATTGATGCATCCAATCAATCAAAATATCACTTTAGAAGAGGCACAAAATAGTCATTCGAACAGAGTAACAATACATTCCTGTTATATAATTATTTAATCTGCATTAATGATATTGCCGCTTTATAGATATTTATTCCTAGAATACAGCAAAAATAAAATATCAAAAGATTTTTGACTTAATCCTATGAATTATTAAAAACATTCGAAATATTACTAAAGCAGGATATTAAAGGAAATTCTTTTTGACTTGAGATGCATCTCAGTGAAATTCTTTGATGTTTAACTTTACTTGATTTTATAAATTTTTTATGAGTTAAATAGGATATACAATAATACATCCTAACTCAGAGGTTTATGAACCCTTTTCATTATTTTAGCAATTCTCTTATATTATTAGTTATTAAATGATGCACTGAAGAAAATCCTTTTATCGTTTTGTTTCAGGACTTAGTTCTCCTTTTTTGAATTTAAGATGATCATTTTTTATATGTTTTGATGCATCTAAAAGTTTCATTGAGTAGTTTCATGTTATTAAATGCTACTTCGATATGTATTGAACTATATTTTCAATTAAAATATACTTTCAGCATTACGAAACTAGAATTTTATGACGCTGAATTAAGTTTTATCAATTGGAAACCTTAAAACTTTGGAACGATGTATCGTTTTTATATACAATACAATAAATGATAACAACAAAAAAGATTAACGAAAAAAAAGAAAAAGAGAAGAAAAGAAGGAAATCGGAAAGAAAACAACATAGTATTTTGACACTTTAAAAGGCCCAAACTGATAACTTCAGAAAATGGAAAATTTATTTCGCAGCTTTTCTTCCGATAAACGTCAAAAATTGCCACCGATGAAAATAATTCCTCAAAATAACTTTTTTACTGCTTCACTTAACTTTATTTTTTTTTTGAAGAACTCATACCTTATTTTTCTTTATTTGTGAAAAAGTAAACTAAGGTTCTTTGTTGTAATCGATTTTTTTCCCTTTCTTTTCTTCATGAAGGATTTTTTTCGCTGCTTCAACTGACTTTTCCCCCTTCCTATCGGAGAGCCATTTTAAGATTTTCTCAGAGTCTTGGTTGAAAGTCACAGAAAGTTGATGAGTATGAAACGCAGCTTAAATTCTCTCTTCTTTGATGTAAAAAAAAGAAAAAAAAACCTTACGACTAAAAAATAGAAATGAAATCTAACATTTGAAAAACGCTGAGATGATGTGAGTATTATGGGGATTTTTTTTTAGTGATTCCCACCACGAACGATTTCAAGTATGCATTTCCATTGACTTCAGAGTAAGCCACAATTTTCTTCTTTAATGTTTTAAATGGAAATATCTCTTGAAGTAAATTTGGAAAATATTTTTAGAGAATATTAGTAGTTAAACAGCATTAAAAATATAATTTGAATAAACTATATAAATAAGAACTTTATTTTGAGTTGTAATAGTAATCGTAAAGGAAATTAAATAGGGATATTGTATATTATATATATATATATATATATATATATACAGCTTGTTCTGAAAATGTATAGCATATTTTACTATCATCATGACGGCGTTCTGGTATACAGGTAGAGCGTCTTCCCCGTGATATGGGTTCGACTCCCTTTTCGGACAAGATTGTTTTTCTGTTTTCTATATGTGAAGTATGTGAATGTGCACCTCTGTAAAAAGGATGTTGTTTAAGTCGTAATCTTGACCTGTAATCCTTGTAAAAAGGATTGTTGTAGCTAAATCGTAATCTTGGCTCTAGGTGGAACTACTGGAAATACTAGAAATACTCACTCGGCTTAAATCATTGACAGATCGGTCAGCGGGCTTGTAAAGAGTCATAAGTAACAGCAATAACTATCATCACTAATTGTACGAAAGGGTTTTGGATTACTATATAATATTTTATTATTTTCCAACTTTTAAATGTAATTTAACTAATTATATATAATTAATAGACTAGTTAAATCAAAGATAAATAAATAATTAATTGAGATTTTGGTAATAATTGCTTTTATGATTCTATACCACTTATGTTAATGCGATGGAAATAAAATATTTAAAAAAGTAGTTAATTAAAATAAAATAAATCTATTTTTATACACTTAAAAACTATGTTTGTTAGCATTGTTTTTATGATATCTATTATATTTCACATATACAGAAAGTATTTATTTATGCATGTTACTTATAAAATTCAAATTTTAGTATAGAAAAATTGTTATTTATAAATTAATTGGAATGTTGCAATATGAGAAATGTGAAGCATCTTTGCATGATTTTAGAATATATTCTGCTCAGATATTAAAAGATATATTAAATTAAAATTCAAGTTGAATTTTTCTTGAGTACCTGGGAATCAGCTATTAAAATAACAAATTAAAATTATCTAATAAAAAGTTCTGCAATATGACTAGTTCCTTTTATCCCTTTAACAAGTCCTACATTTCTAGGAGGTTCTTCTTTCCAAAACATATTAATAAGAATACCATGTAATAGTTAAAAGGCTTTTCAAAGTGGAAATTCATTATATGAACCTAACAGTCAGAATGATTATACTGAACTGCTTATGAAATGATCATGATTATTCACGTCCTAGCGAAAAAAACATATATTATCGAATGAATAATGAATTCCCAGAAATGAAAGCTCCAGCCCAAAGCATCATTCATGAAGCTATAATTAAAAAAAAATAGTAAGAATATAAAAGGAAAATAAATTTAGTAAATACTTAGAATATAATTATTTTTGATGGATTAGTCTCTTGTTCCACTATGTAGGTGTTTGGAAATTTATGCGATTTTTGAATATCATGTTAATATTCCAAGTATTAAGAAATAATGTAGGAATTTTCAAATACATTTTAGTAATCCTGACCAATATTATCATGATACAACTATGTTAGACCTAGTAGGTTCCAAGATCACAATATATTTTCCATAAAATCTTTATTTAGCATCTATCTTTACAATCAAAAGTCTTATGAAGAAATCGGTGACTTGATGCTCTTGTAATCAGTCATAATTCCAAATAACTTCTAAATGTACTAATCAATAATCATTCCAAATAACTTCTAAATGTACTAATTAGTCATCATTTCAAATAACTTCTAAATGTACTAAGCAGTCATTAAGGAATTATAATGTATTATAAATGTACTTATCAGGCATTCAAGGAATAATGTCATCTTTCTTGATGTCATAATCTCTAGTGCCTTAAACTTTAGCAATGATGTCAACATTCATAGTGCCTTATGAATGTATCAATGAGGCAATAGCAATATTTTTATCATTCCTAATGTTATATGAAAATACTATTCAGGCTTTAGAAATAATGTCCAGATTCCTAATACTTTATGAAAGTACTAATCGAACATTGGGAATTATATTATCATTTCTAACAACTTTGGGCGTCCAGTCTTCATTCTAAAGCAGTCATCATTTCAAATAACTTCTAAATGTACTAATGAGTCATCATTCCAAATAATTCACTCCTTAAGGAATCCTAATGTCTTATAAATGCACTAATCAGGTATTAAGAAATAATGTCACAATTCCTAAAGCCTTCCTATTGTTATAATTCCTAGTGCCTTAAACTTTAGCAATGATGTCAACATTGATAGGGCTTTATGAATGTATTATTGAGACATTAGCAATATTTTCATCATTCTTAATTTGTTATGAAAGTACTACTCAAGCTTTAGAAATAATATCGTAATTCCTAATACTTTATGAAAGTACTAATCTAACATTTGGAATAATGTTATTATTTCTAACACCTTTGTGCTTCCAGTCTTTTGAAATATCATAAACGTATTTACGGACTATTAAATATTTTCAACTTGAGTTTGGGAAATGCTGATTTAAAGACGATAGATATCTTGTATGAAATAAACGTTTGTAGAAATTTGCAACAATGGCTCATAAATCAAAAGTCCTTTATTAGTAATATCTTTTGATGACCTGAGGGCTGACCATAATTAGCGGTAAAGAAAACTTCCATTAAAATGTTTTATATAGCTTAGTCTTAATAGCTATATCAAAAAATTATTTTTTAAATTTTTATAGACATACGTATTTGTGTACCGCAGGGTGCAGAATGGTGTAAATCACTTTTTTACGCTGCTATGAATATTGAATTATGTTTTTCCCTAATTTATCAATATTTATATGAAATTACACCACAAGAAAGAGGTATATTGTTTAAAAATAGGCTGAACCTAAAAAATTCGCCATGGCTTAATTTGCAAGTGGGTTAATTTCAAGCGCATAAGTAATTAAAATAAAATTATCAAAACGATGAATTATACAGAAGCATACCCAACGTACTAAAGTAAATTAATATTTATTATTTACATTAATAAAAAAACGAAAAACCATCCAAGAGCAAATATTTGTAGCAAAGATTTCATTTAACTGCATCATTTAAATATATATTTTTTAAAAGATTAACTATATATTTTTAAAAAAATGACTAGTTAGACAAAAGCATTAAAATATTAAATAAAAAATATTTTTCTAATCATGAAATAATGTAAAATGAATTTTTGTGCTGCAATATTTTTGAAAAACTCGTATCTCTTGCTTAATTTTTAATTAGTCAATTTTTTTAATTCTACGAAGTGCACATGTTTGCTTTTTAAAGTACATCAGTTAACAAATTACGTAACTTTATGTCACATAGGCAGGCATAATTCACTGTTAACATTGATAGAAATGAAATAAATGCATTCAAAAGAAATCTGTAATAAAATAAAAATGAAATCTACTATTATAAATTTCAAGTTATCATGTAAGAACATTATTTTTTAAGTGATTATTAGTCATAATTAATTTAAGTAATTAACCAGTTTAAAACGGTTTAAAAAACTACGAGACTTTTCTCTATATCTCTATTGATATATATATTTTTAATTTTACTTTTCAACTTTTCTAGTTGGGCTAACAAAGTTTTGGAGCTCGACCCATTTTAAGATGGAAAAAAAAACCCGTAATTTCGACTTAAAGTTTACTATTACTGGCAGATATTGTATATGTGGTGAAATCCAATGAACGTAATGCAGATTGACATTAAAATTATATTCTAATATTTACAGCATTTTGAGAAATACAATTAGTAAGAATGTGTTTATAATATTATTAAAGAATAAATAGATGTCGAGCTTTACAAAATCGCAATAGTTAAAACTGAAAGAAATTTTTTTAAAAAACAGTACGAGTACGAGATTAACAAACAGTCTGAGTACGAGATTAATTATTTATAAGTAAGAAGCTGTAAACAACCTGAAAAAAGACATCGTTTCATAGAAACGACAAGCAAAATGCAATTGATATTAAATTTAATGAAATATCTCAAACAATACCGACAAATGAAACCTCAAATGTCATGGATCAGGTAACTCGCTATATACCAATGATAAGATGAATATATTTTTTTTGTCTTTAAATTTCAGATGCACAAAACTTCCTAATCAAAATCACATCATGTCCTCACAGGAAAAAAAGGAATCAGTTTTGTAAAGTATTAAATAATCACTTTACAAAAAAAATCAGTATTTTATTGGCTAATAAAAAGGAACCAGTTTTGCAAAGTATTAAATAATCACTTTACAAAAAAATCAGTGTTTTATTGGCAAAAAATTTACACTACTTTCCCGTAATAACAAAAAAATTACAGATTTATTACATTGTTTCATAAAAACATTTTAATAAAATTTCTTTCAAAACTATGCATTTATTGTTTGCTTATTATTATTATACCACAATTCATCATTCATTTTTCGGTATTATTCCTCATATCTAAACCAATAAAAATGATTGACCGTTAATTTTGAAAGAATTTTAGGTAATGTTTATTAATTAAAATATTAATAAAGTGATTGTAATGCAAATTTACTTCAGAATTGATTAAAAACGAATATTTTCGGGGACATTTTTATAGAAATGCTTAATATAACAAACTTCTACTTTGTAATGAATATTAAGTTTCAAAATCAGAAATAATGATGGGATTTTTTCATTACTATCAAAGATAAATTTTTCAAAAAATTCTGTTACTTCTAAGATTGATAAGAAATGACATATTCTACAAATATATAAGAATGCGAGAGAACACATCAATGTATTTAACATTATTATTTTGTTTAATTTATAAGTAAGATATTCTTAAAAATTAACTCTGAAGTAATGATAAATAATATATCTTTCTTTTAGAATAGATTTTAACTAAAATATAAATAAAATCAAACTCTTCTTTAAATTAAAAATATAAGCAAGTAATTTTGAAAAATTGTTTTGAATAGAATTATGAAAAGTAATTCAGGGATAAAAATCTTTTGTGGCATGTTTTAAATTTCATAGAATACACTCTATATATTCTGGCTTTATGAAAGTACATACATTTTATTATTATTATTCCATTGTTGACTTCGTTTTTGGCCTGAAGAGTTTTGAAAAATAATTTCTTTTGCTATATCAGAATAAGTTTTTCGCAATTCAGCGTTGTATTCCTTTATTTTATCTTTTGAATTATTCATTTCCAAAAATTTTCTTCATTCTTACCTCTCCCTCCTCCTTTCCACCCTTTTCAAATATAAAATTCATTTCTAGAAAAAAGTTATATTTACACTTTTCTGAATCATAACCATATTAAATACATATTTCTTATAGAATGTTTTTGATAAAGCTTCAAAGATTTCCTTTAAAAGAGAACTAAACAAATTTTCTAAAACACATTTTCTATTCATAATTATTTTTGATAAATGTTCTCTATCTTGGAATTTTTTTCACCATGAAAGAATATACTTAGAAATAAATATAATGTATATTATATATACGTATATACATACTTATATATAAATTTATATGAATTATGCTTACAAATATTACTTTAAAATCTAAAATTCTAAAGCGCTGAAATAAATTCAAATTTTACCACTAATTTAATAAAAGCACGGAGCAAACTATTTAACTTTTCAGCGCATATACCCTATTTTTTTAATCATATAAGAACATGATGTTCTTTTGGTTAGGAGGTTTTGGTATCTATGAAATTTGAAGGAATGAAATGTTCATTTTTTCATTGGTAGATAGCGAGTTACCTTACCCATGACAGGTAACTCGCTATCTACCTTTTTATCTACCTCTATCTTTGAGGTTAGTTTTGAAAGTGTTGTTTGAAATATTTAATTAAAGTTACTATAAATTGCTTTTTTGCTTGTAGTTTCTATAAAATGACGTCATCTTCCAATTTATTTACGATTTCTTACTTTTAAATAAATAATCTCGTGCTCAAAAGATTGTCGTGTGGTTTTAAAATTTTATTTTATTATTATTATTTTATTTCTGTTTTGGTTTTAAATATCGCAAATTTGTAAAACGCTACTTATATTTATTCTTTAATGGTATAAGTGCATTCTTACTATTTGTATTCTTAAAATACTGTAAATACTAGAACTTAATTTTACTATCCATCTTCATTACGTTCACTTAATTTCACCACATATACAATAGCTTCCAGTAACAATGAAATTTTCGTCGAAATCACTGGGCTTTATTCTTAATCTTAAAACCGGTCGATCAAATTGTCGGTATATCTAATTGTATTTACAAATGCAGTTTAAATTTTGGATAAATTATTTATCTTATTATAAATTATTCTATTAAGTAATTATTATGCTAATAATGAAAATAACATATTATTGAAACAGTTAATGATAATTAGGTAATTTTTGCTTATGCTACAAAGCGTTGTGCTTTCTTATAGCACCTGTCATAGACACACCCGCTGACTCGTCACATTCGGTTGTACAACTCATTTGTACCAGTAGAACATTCGCACACCTCACATATAGAACTTCGACGAGGAAGAACCATGACCTAGCCAAGTCTCGAAGCCGGGATGCCCAGACCACGGGAAAAACGCTTTACCCCTATGCCAAGATGCCGGCTAAACTTTGTGACTTTACAAGAGGAAATGCTTACGACAAAACATTTTACAAATAATATCGTCTTGATAAAGATATTCTTAATTATGTATGTCAGCAATAAGTGAAAAAAAAAACTTTTTTTAAAGAAAGACTCTTTTTTAGATTCTTTACTTTTAATAAATAATATTGTCGCGAAGACTCAATTAAAGACACGGATAATTTGAAACAATAGCGTTTATTAGCACCAAGCAACTCGCTGGAGAACAGAATAGAGAAGAACTCAGCTTTTATTCATCTGAAGAACATTCGGGAATCATCTCGTTCGAATGGTAAAGAATGTTCTAGAATCATCTCGATTTTATTAAATAAATAATAAGATCAATTTTTAATTAAAATTTCAGCCTTTGGATAAAATGCTCTGGCCGGGATTCGAACCAGGGGCCAAACGATTTGCAGTCCAATGATTTGCCAATCGAGCCATTGGGGATCATGTCAATCTTTCTTTTTCCAGCAATATGATCGTGAGAAACGTATAAGACAAGTTAATTGTTGTAAAAGAAGAAAAAAATACTCTTAAATAGATGTGTTTCAAATAAAGAATGTTTAGATAATAAAAATTTTAAAAAGAAAAAAAAGATGGCAATATATGAATTTTAAAAAGTTTTATGATAAAAATTTCATACAATCCAAAAAATATATTTAATCAAACAAATATTATATCGTCTTTTTAACTTAGTTACATAGAAAAACCTGTGCAAATAAAGAATACTTCTCCTTGTCTGAAGCAAAATATAATTTTAAATTTAACCGAAATCTAATATCATTTCTATTATTTTAACTACATCTTACGTTCTTTGAATAATTTAAAGATAGGACAAAATGTTTCAAAATTTAGCCTGGAGAAAAATTAGAAATTCGATTACTTCAATTAATTTTTCCTCCTTAATTAAATTGCACGTAATCGTTCTTAATTTCATTTAAAGTCAGGCAATTTATCCATTATTTCCACTTATATTATATTAACTAATTTAATCTCTTTTTATAGGGAAAATGTGTCTTTTCCCTGTTTAAACTAAAGAGATGCAAACTGAAAGTTTTTATTATTTTTCTGAAAACTCAATATTTTCCCCGAACATTAAAAGTAAAGTCAAAGTAAAATAAAAAAAAAAGATTAAAATGAAATCTGCTCAGCATATTTCAGTGTATCCTGTCAGAATATAGTTTCTCGAACGGCCAGGTACCACGGAATCGAGCAAGTTAAATTGTATTTTTATTCATGTTATTTTTTTTTTCATTGAATTAGTCACTCTAGTATTGGAAACGATAAAGAAAACTTTGTCTCGCATTTATTGTTAAAAATATCACATTTCCTATTTATTTCCTTTCATATAATCACATTCTCAAAATGACATTTTTCTAGGCTTTATTTGCTGCAGTCATTAACTTATTTTTTTAAAATCAAATCCTTTGTGAATGCAATGGCAATACGTTATTGAAAGCCGATTCTTTGAGATGCAAGTGCAGATAAAAAAAATTATTTTCCGCCTACTGAGTTTTGTTAACATCATAGACGTCATCCCCAAAATAACTCGTTCTGACATTATAATAAAATTTATTTTGCTTTAATTTGCTTTTAAAATAACGGAAGGAATTCGAATGCAATTTTTATTTTGTTTTATCATTTTAATAGGGTTTTTAAAATGCTTTTAATATTTGTTAAGAAAAAAATATTTTAAAATAACTTTTGGTTAAATCCTTCTAATTTTTTTGAAAAAATGGATGAATTTATTTTTAATAAATACATAAATTTTCGGTGTATACTGTATAATTATAAGAAATCAAATGGAATCTACCTTTTAAATTAAATTTAACATTTTCGACATTTAATAAACTGATTCTCTTTGTTTAGAAAAATTTCTATTCAAAAGCTTTAATCTAAACGGGATGTCTATGGTCCAAATGTATTTGCAATTTGCGCGTTAGATTTTATAATTTTCTATTTCCTTTAGATTTAAAACTATTTTACTAAAATTTAATTATCAATTCGCAATTACATTTGAATTTGTAATGAAATTTTTAATAATGGTTAATGTTTCAGAATTTATTATATTCAAGAAGAGTGATGCTTGTTGACTCTCCTCTTGTAATAACGTGCATAACGGTAATAACGTGCACCACATATATACTGCATAATAGTGTGTAATATTAAACATAATTTTCAATATTGTATAATATGTTATATATTATTGAACAATATTTGTGCCACCTGATTATCATAATTTTATATTTTCGGTATCAGTAAGTTCTTCCCAAAAGTTCTGCATTTTACTTTTGAGAATCGCACATGACGTTTTTTTTTTCGTTTAGTATTTATTATTTAACAGCTGCATTAAATAAATGAGAAAATGAATTAAATTACGATTTCTTGATATGACTTTATTTACGTGTTTCCTATTTGGTATCATCTTTATTAAGTCAATCACTTAAATTTCAAAATTTCAAACACATAAATATCATCTCTAATATTTTGTAATGCCACCATAAGAAGACGTATTTGAGGGAAATATTTTAAAATCGAAATTTCTTGACTCAAACCTTAATAGTACGGGTACAATAAGCCTTTCATATTCCTTTTTTGCTTAGATTAATCAATTTTCCACTAAGATTTAGAAACAGATTCCAACATATATGTTAAACAAACAAACAAATGAGTAATATTATATTTTCTTAAGAAAAATTTACTGCCGAATTTTCTATTTAATACTTTTCTTTTATATGAATCTTTCAAATATCAAAATTTTAGTCAAATATGTATCAAATACAAAGCTGTAGAGAAAAAAAATCGTACTTGCTAAATACTCTGGGAGATATATTTTATTTCTAGAAGAAACATTTAATAAGTTATTATTGTTGTGGAGCAGATAATTAGAATGAATGATTAACAATAAATATAAATATATTACTTTATAATACTCCTAAATTACTAATTGTTTAAATCAAATCAATATATCGTTTAATCAGAATTTATTATATTCAAAGTATTATCGAATAACTGTCAGATATTAAGAGACACTCTTTGTTATCATGTACTCACAATACTCTAAAATCAATTTTAAATTCCAACTATTTTAAAATACAGAATAGAACCTATCAAGAATATTTTTCATTGAAAATTTGATATCGATAAAAAATTCTTCACTATAATTATATACTTAACAAAACTTTTTTCCAATCGAAAAATATATTTCCTAGAATATTTCAAGAGTTCTATTTCATAAAATTAAACAATAAATTTTTATTTATGAATAGAACTAAATAGAAAGAAAATGTACTTCAAGATGTTCATAAACATTAGATAAAATTATTTCTGGGCCATGCAAAATTTAGGTATCCATAATAGTATGGAAATTATAAATTTTACACAAAATAAGATTCACAGTTGGGTTTTCATTCCTTTGTGACTACTTTTTACTTTTTTATGCATAAAATATAAAAATAATATTCTGTAATTATCATAAAATTCAAATTCGAGATTTCAATGAAATTTCACGTTATTGACTTCTTTCGGTGGATTATTTTAAACTGACTTCTGTCCAAGAAATTACATTTACATATCACTTTGTGTATGCAAATGGTATAACTCTAAACATCTTGTGTGGATGAAAGCTAGTCAGCGATTTTTCTGAACTTAGTAGATGTTATTTAAAGATGTAATCCATTTGAAGAAAAACACTTAGTTCGGCTGTTTCAATAGATAATACCCATTAGTTTTTCAGTTCCTATTATTAGCTCACACTCCAACTATTTTATTATTTTAAACGATTCTGATTATTTTAAACGATTCTGTTTATTTTTTCATAAAATTGGATGCATTTAAAATTATTTAATTTAATCAACTCAGATACTTGTTACTTAATCGGTTTTTCCGATTCATTTTGAAGTGCTTTCGAAATACAGAATAAAAGAAAATAAGAAATTTCTAATCTGCATTGCATTCAGCTTCTCTATCCAATCACAATTTTACTTTATTTTGATATTTTATTATGTATCATCCATTTATAATTTTTTACTTCAATAAAATCTTATTAATGATTTTTTTAGTTTCATTTCTCATAATCCAAAAATAAGCTATGTTTTCTAAAATAAAAAGTTTAAGATGAGTTTAGCGAAATAATATCAACTTTGAAATGGCTTTTCTGGGTATGGTAATAATTTTTATTAATAAATAAGAAGCCAAAATCCAAATGAAGCAGTCAACAATAGAAATATACACAGTGAAAAAAAATATTACTAATTCGGAAAATATATTTAAAATTCAAAAAGAAATATTTCAAATTTCATTAAAATTACTACAAAAATTAACTGTATAGTAAACTTTATAATGAATATATACTTTAAATATAAATAATGTAAAGATTCTGGAAGAATAAATTTATTAAAAAGCTAAAAAAAATCTTTTTATTTTCTTACTCTTTTTTTAGTCTTAAAAGTCTAAGTTTTAGTCTTAGTCTCTAAGGTACTTTTAGCTTTGACTTAGTTAAATATTTATATAATACACAGAAAAAGGAGTCAAATAATGTGATTAAGGAATTAATATTGATATTATTTGAAACTTCTCCATATGCTGCTCTCTTAAATATTTCTTCAGCAATAATTTTCAAAAAATATATCTATACATAGAGAGAGAGAGAGAGAGATTTAAATGAATTGATAAAATCATTTTCTGCAAATTCTTTAAACATCTAAATGTAATTAAAAAGAAACATAAAAATATATGATAGTTTTTTTTAAATTTTTCTTTTACTTACAATTTTGGAGATAATGCGCTTATTTTTATTCAAATTAAAATGCGCAAAAGGGAATTTTATCTCAAATGATATTTCTGACACAAAACTTTCTCCTTTAATTCTTCGCATTGAAAAAGAGCTGAAGTAGTGTCAAGTTTCTTTATGAAATGGTTTGGTTTTACTTTCACAGGAGCATTTTATTTAAAGAGTAAATTACTCGACATCTTATTTCGAAGATGATAGACACAATAATCGAGTATTCAACTTAATTAAAATTGAAAAAAAGAAGATTCAAAGTAGAAACACTAATATTTATAAAAAATTAACTGCACTTAAATGTCTTAGTAATAGTTTTAGAGCATAGTTTGTGATAATTTGTGATATATAAAAATAATTTTAATTATAAGTGATTGCATTCTTGAGCTAGAATTCAATCATTTAAATTGAAGACTATAGTTTTTATTCCGTATCATGAAATATTTTTCTATAAAGCACTCAGATCCTTTTCTTTTACAGACGCATTCTATTTATATAAAATATCATTCAAAGACAAAATGGATTTTTTAAGAAGTGGATTAAGAATTTAAATTGCAAAGAACAATTTATGATTAATTATCTTATCTTATTATAAACTTCTAAGAAGCAACATATAGCTTTATTATAATGTTTATATCTCCTAATGCTAAAAACTGTATCTTATTCTAAACTACGAAGGAAAAACATATAATACTATAGTAAACGTAGTATTTGTAATATATTTAAAATAGATTTAATTTGTAATAGATTTAAAAAGTTGTCATTTTGAAAATTCATGACAAATTCTACAAACATAGGGACATATTAGTTTATGCAGGCAAATACAAATATAAAAGAAAAATAATCTCATGTATTTGTTTTAATTCCACTTAAAATTAGTATTTAAATTATCATGAAATAAAACGAATTCATTTTATAACTATAAAAGAACTTTTTAATGAAATTTTATGTCATTTCATATGAGCAAAAAAGGTCATTAAAATCTGCGTGTTTCAATCTTTTTCTAAATTATGTCTTCTGTAATTATTCTTTTTGACTGAAAAGTAACTAATTTATAACAAGATAGCGTAAGATATCTTCTTTAATTTATTTATACTTCATTAAATTGTTATTATCTTTCAAAGAATGAAAAACAGAAAAAAATATTTGAAAATTAATGAAGTGCATGGAAAATCTCAAATAAGCAAGAATGAAAATTGATTCTCTGTTCAATTACTAATTATTTCAACTTCATTTTTTAAAATCAGTTAAACAGTTCTTGATGCAATTGATTAATCATTTTTCTTTTTTTTTGATACCATCGTTTATTTCTCATTAGAATAAATGCAGTTCAAAATATATTTTTAAATTATTATTTAACTTATTTTGCTATTTTAAACAATTGTTTGCCATTTTATTTAATAACAATTAAGACAAACTGTAAATTACTAAAATATTTTTATAATTTATAATATCAAAGAAATCTTAAGTAAGAAAAATGAAAACTATACATTCTTGTTTAAGTTGATCTTTTCCTGTTTGTAAAGATTAAATTTTAAAGATATCTTTCATTTAATTCTTTTTATTCTAAAATTTCTGATTTTAGTATTTTTATATATTTTAATGATAATTCCCTCGCTAAACATTTTTAGTTTTAATTTTCTTTCCTCTAATAATTATCGTTTAGTTTTATTCCAGCATGAGCAGCACTATCTGGTGGGAGTAAATTAGTTTTTAGACGCCATGGTATTTATAGAATACAGCTTAGACTGTTAATAATTCCTGTATTTTAGAGTAAATAATCAACCTTCAGAAGAAAAAGAATTACCCAGCTCGATATAAAAGGAGAGGCATTTAGAATCAATATTATTACGACAGTAAGAAAAAGGTTTTCGTATTTTTTTGCACTCATCTTAAATAATTTTAATGTTGGTTTCCTGGCACAAGGGTAGCGTGTCTTCCCCGAAAGCTGACTGTCCCTGTTTGACTACTTGCAGGCCTCCCCTGAGCGCTGTGTGAGACCCTGGTTGTTGAACGGCCATGGGGGAGTGTTCCTGCTCTTTATGTCCCTGTTTGACCATGGCTGTTCTGTGTTCTATCTGTAAGGTGTATGAATACGTCCCTCTATAAAAAGGGATTGTGCAAGCGACTATGATAAGTGTGTAACTAAGTCGTATGTTTGGTCGTCATTGGCCCTAGTTGGCGCTACTTCAAAAACAAGAGATGCTCATTCGGCTTAAAATCTCTGACAGTGCGTCATTTTTTGCCTTCAGCAAGGATATAAATTATAAAAGTACTTTAAAATGTATTTAAGTAAAGGCCCACACGTATATGAAAGAACAAAGGATTCCAATGAAATACTTGTTGTTTCTATCAGTATTGGTTCAATTTCCAATTTAGAAATGAATTGTTGCCATTTAACTGCTTATAGAATTTGATTAAAAAAAGTTCACTCAAGTTTTGTGACAAAGTTTGATTTAAAAAAAAAAGACTTCGTTTTTTATTCAAGACTGCTTACGTTTTGCATTTTGTCCCACTTCAAGTTTAATTACATTTTTTAAAAAAATAATTTATTATTTAAATTCATTCTCAACAAACATTTAACAATTAAATTTCTTCATAATTTCATCATATTTTTATGCCTTTATTTTTTTTCACTAGTTGCTAATACCTGTACTTGAATTTTAAGGATGAAACAAAATTTTGATTCGTGCACTCTAGTTCATTAGAGAAAACAAAGAAAACTAGGTTGATTTTAAATGTATATTTATCAAATATTCTAAATATTCTAATAGTAGTGAGTTTTGCGAACATTTTTTTATTAAATTCGTTATTGTTTGAAGCTAAACAAACTAATAACTTCTAGATATCTACATATTAATTTTCAAAAATAATAGTTTTCTCTTTAATTTTCTAAGAAAATTGCTAAAGGTTGAAATAAATACAAATATTGAAACGTATATCTGAATTAGAAATAAATAAATACACATATTGAAACGTTTATCTGAATCAGAAATAAATAAATACAAAAATTGAATCATTTAAGTTGAACTGAAAAGTGTATCTCTTTATCTGAGGATTAAAAAAAAACATTTAAATTGCAATGTATTGATCGAAAAATGTAATGATTCGTGTTAAAGTTTATTTTATGCGACCTCATTTATTTTAAGAGTTGAGTAAAAGGAGTAAACAATTTGAAACCAAGGCTCTATAAAATAACAAAGATATTTAGGGAACATTATGATTCTTTTGTAATAAATCTTATAAAGAATAAAATAAAGGATTATTTGATAGCATCTTAATGGCGATATAAGACAATTTTTTAAAACTCGAATACACTTTTCTATACATTTTTTCAATAAAATTAGAAAAGTCAAATAAAGCTTTAAAATGTCATATTCAAAATACTCGAAATTCAATTTTATATTGAATGAATAAGAAATAGTATTTCCAGTTTAAAAAATAGTATTTCCAGTTTCCAGTTAAAGATGAAAATTTCCATATGTATGTGAATAATTTCTTTAT
>JAOUZG010025323.1:7670756-7725607 GCA_026289955.1 Argiope argentata
ATATATATATATATATATATATATATATATATATATATATATATATAATCGCAAAAACTTGATATTGGCTACTATATTTAATATTATTATTATAAATCTAGGGTACATAAGAATAATTTGGAATTGAAGTTGAATAATTTGATAGAAACTGTTTATTTTTTCTTAAATAATTGATTTCACATTCAGTCATAACAGCACATTTTTTGTTAAGAAAGATAGATTTGTTGTCTGTTGAACAACTTTATCGACTCACAGTTTTTTTTTCTTACTATACCTAAATATAACAGTATCGAGTTTAAACACATTTTTACAAAACGACATTTCTTTCAAAAATGCCTTGACAAAAATGGTCTTGCATAAACCAAATATTAATCATTTCAATCACTACTTTGTTTAACGTATTTGACCTTCAAGAATATAAAATTCGATTGTAACGAATCATATGCTAAAAGTTCTTGAGATGGAGTTTATGCTTCCCTAAGGGTAAAGTTCGCTTCGCAGACTCTCTGAATAGGCACATAAACCAAATTTTTATTCGGTTACATTATTTTATCACCTAAAAAGCACAAGTAATTAGATTAGTGAGAGAAAGTTCTCTTCTCTGATACATTTTCCAGAAGATAGCGACCGCCATAAATAAATAAAAAAAAGACCTTGTAACTGAAGTTCTACTTTCGTGCAAGCAAGTTTCACTTAGAGCTAACAAGTTCTTTTTTTTCCTCAGCGTTTGTTTATGATACTTCCTCCTGGTCGCACTGAATAAAACGCACACAAAAAAAGCTCACTTTTATTTATTTTAAGATCTAAAATTTTTATTACTAGAAAAAGTAAAAATGTTGGGAGTTTGAAAGTTTTCAAGAAAATATAGGAAGATTGTAGCCTTACTTTTGTAATCATACATTTCTAATCTAAAGTTTTTATAAGTTTTATTAATATTGTACATGGAAATTTTGATTATAGCGGGAGAATTCAATAGATGTTTCGATTGTATTTAACAAATTTCTGTTATTCAGGAAGCTTCTATTCATATTATTTTCTATTATGCCAGATGTTTTGATTTTCCAGAAATTTGGTGACAGATTTTGATTATTCCAGAAATTTGGATAATTTCTAAGAAATTCTTCTATACCAAATAATAGGATTTTATTTTTTTCTTATAACACCAAGTAAATAATCCTAAAAATGAAAATGCATCTAGTATTTTCTTTTCATTTCAAGACAAGATACGACTACAAATATGCCCTCTCTTTAGAAGTTTCATAATTAAACGAAGAAAATGCAATTCGTTTTTATTAAGAAAAAGCCTTTCTTTTTGAAATTGTTTGGTACTTAACGTATAATACCGCCTTCGCCAACGATTGCCAACGGTTTAGTAACTCATTGGCGACGGATTTAAATTTGGCGATAAAAATCAATGGATTACAACATTGTCGGATTGCCATAATTGGTGGTTTAGCAACTCTTTGGCGACGACTTCAAATTTGGAGATAAAGTTGGACGGCATAATACGTAAGTACCAATTTTTTCGGATATTTATATGAAATATATTTTTAAATCTGAACCTTTTGATTTTTTTTTCTGTTCATTATATTTTTATTTATTGAACAAATGAACAAGTATAATTCCAAGGTGAATTTATTTGACAAATAAGTCTAAAGCGTTAAAAATATTTAACTCAATTTTTTTTCATTTATTATCATATGTTCTACTTAAATAATTCATTACGGTAAAAAAAATATGTAGATTGCAAAGAAAATTGCAGTACCTTATTTTCTTACGAGCAATCATGAAATGGAATGCTTCTGCAATCTACTGAATGAAACAAAAGCATTCAAAACTTCTACTCCACTTTTCATCCTAAGCAAAATTTCGTAATGGAAAATAATTCAGGGTATATTTACTTCATGTTTTAGAATAAAAAAGAAAAATTCTACTGTATTCTTTTCAGATTCTTGAGGCTCTTACGTGACCAGAGATATGAAGCGTGGGCTTCCAATCCACCAGGAAAGCTTCCTGACAAGGCCTTACATAATGGATCAAGACATACATGATCCTGATTCCACTGCTTCGGCTTTGTTTTCCAGAGGATGTTTTGTTTGGGGTAAAGATGTCAGAGACTCAAGACTATGCTCTGCTGAAGTAGAAGCATTTTTGCGCCAACCGCTCTACCATGCTGAAATATTTATAGCCAGTTCTTTTACGTTTATCCAATCACAACTGACAGTTCTCTCTTCCCACTTTTGATGAGTAGAATTGTTTATAGATTATAAAACGTATCTTAAATGTTTGTACATTTTTTATCAGGAGCCATTATTTTCTACTGAATTTTTTTTAAATCAAAATTATTAAGGATTTGTTGATACGACTTCCGTAGGAAGATTCATAATGTATTTAGTTAATCCATTATTTACCAAATTATTTTACCATCAATTTTTCAAATTTATTTTTGAGCCGTGCGTTAAGTTTGAGTACAGAATGCACCCAGGAAGAGGATTATTTTTTTTCATTCATTTACTTATTTTTTCTTTTGTTTATTCATATTTTTCTCTTTGCTTGTTTTTTTTAAAAAAATTTCCGTTTTCAAAATTTATTTATTTTATTTTTGGTAAACCATATTATTTACTAATTATTCTCCAATGATACTGTGGCTGAGGAATATAATGCAGGGCCTTCTTCCACTTTTTCTTTTTATGCCTGCTCCCTTTTTCTTCCTCCCCTTTTTTTCTTTGGCTGTTTTAGCTTCTAATACTTAAGCACATAAAAGTTTTTTTTGAATAGCTAGTCCTTTGACAGCTATTTAAATTCTATACTTTTTAAATCTTAATTATGAGCTTTTTACCGTTGTAACTTCACTTTTGGCACACACCTAATCATCATCAGAATACTCTATCCTGCTGTATTACACTGCCCTCGGTACACACATTGATACCGTAGTAAGACCAGATTAGAGAACTCTTTTTATAGGATAATGGAATCACTATTATCAAATTAGAAACACTTTAAAAGGATTGGGAAGAGATCCCCGTCTATCCAGTCATTTTTAAGGAAATAATATCGAAAATTAAAAGATTTACTGGAGTTTCCAACGGTATATTCCATTAACAATTCATGACATCATTAATTAAATAATATTTAATTCCAATTATCTATCCACATATAATATAACGTACTGCTAACATATATACATAATATATATAACAAATAACTAAGATTTAGAATTAATCTTATTTAGTATTTATGCTGAATTATCATAATTTTTTTACTTAAAAGCTATGATTAATTATAATTAAAACATGTATTGAAGATCCATAAATTCCAACGGTATTTTCCATTATCAATTCAGGATACCATTAATTAAATATAATTTTATACCAATTTTCTATCCACAAATAATATAAAGTACTAATATATAAATAATATATATAACAAAAAAGAATTAGAATTAAATATTTAACACATGCACTTGCGTCGTATTTATGCTGAATTATCATAATTTTTAACTTGAAAGCTATGATTAATTATAATTAAAACATTTACTGAAGATCCTTAAATTCCAACGGTATTTTCCATTATCAATTCATGATATCAATTATTAAATATAATTTAATTCCAATTACCTATCCATATATAGTCTAACGTACTACTAACATATATACATAATATTTATAACAGATAGCTAAGAATTAGAATTAGATATTTAACACATGCACTTACGTCGTATTTATGCTGAATTATCATAATTTTTAACTTAAAGAGCATTATTAATTCTAATCAATGAGTTATTTTGGAACCCTAAAACAGATTCATATAAAAATCATTTAAATCCTTAAGCATCTGAAGTATTCTGTGGAATCTTAATTCAATTAAAATGATATATTCCAAAATGATGCGTCATCGAATTAGACAGCTTTAAAACAAAATATTCAGCTGTTCAAGTCCCGGTGTTTTAAAACCCATTAAAAACAGCTGCCATGTCAAAGTGCTGTGTATTCGAAAAAAACATTTTTGCTTAGATAACAGCAGGAATGCAATGAATGGTATTTTCTTGCCTTTTCTTCTGATTTGCTTCTTTCAGCTAAAATGGAAACTGCTGAATAAGGAATGCAGAGAAATCCCTCCTTTTTAGAGAAGCACAGTAGCGTGAACGTTATCCTTTGCGCTGAGGATACATTTGTCCTGAACAGGTTAGAGTAAAAAAGGATAGGTTTTTTTTTTTGATATTTTCTTGGAAGGTTTTGGGTCCAATTCCTCGCCATTTCCTTTCCAGATCTGCGTGCTTGAATTTTCGAATAGCGGCATTCGACTTTGAGATACTCACAATCTCTTGGATCTTTGAATAGCTGCAGTCAATCCCCAACCCTTCTCTTCCTCTTTTTTTTTCCTGCCAAGCGAAACTTCGACGGAATTCCGGTTTTCCGAAACTCTTAACAATAGACCGCAGCTTGGAATCGAGAAAGGAAATAAATAAGTTGAACTTTAGCTTGCAATTCGATCAAACAGGAACTATTGCGTATAAGCATGCATCGTAAAGAAAAGCCCGATCCTTGAATTCCTGCTAGTTAGGTTCCTCAGGATCAATTGGGGTTTAAATCCGTAAATTATTATTTAAAAAAATACTGCTCACAATCGTACTTATATATTTTTTAAAAAATTATTCACAATGATGTATGTGGCTTAGAACTTAGTATTTATATACGCATTATAAACGAAAAAAAAGACGACTACTGTAATAACTGTGCTGAAGTATAAAAGCCTAACCTCATTAGAGTGTAGAAAAAAACAAACTGAATTAGTTACGTATTTGGCGGCATTACTTATTTCTAATGTAAAACCTACTATATATGTGATATTTCTTTAATTTGAGTGGTAGGGGCAGTGACACATCGAATTTTAGTCCCAAATTTTTATTTACATGTAGATACCGGACACAGCACAAAAATAAAACAAAAATATGAAAAGAAACATAAAAATATCAAAGCATCATTCGCCTTGTCAGTCTCAGACCGACTTTTTTTTCACCAGCGCTCTCCTCTCCTCCCTCTGTGTTAGGCAAGAGGGGGTTGCTATCAGAGGTGAGCAAGGTTGCCAAAGTTGGCGGGCTCTTCAATTCGAACTTTTAATACTTTCTATTTTGGATAAAGAACTTTCTACATTGCATGATATTCTTTACAAATAATGCAATTAAACTATTTTCCAGTTAACTGCAATTATGTTTTAGGATTATTAATTACATTTTAAACTCTGATACCAGTATACATACATTAAAATGTTTTCAGATATTGATAAAGCTTTGAACAAAATGATGCTTTATTCATAACTCAGCTGTCTATGCACAGAAATTAAATATGCATTAACCTTTCGGAAAAGAATAAATTTAAGATGTTTAAAGAATTACATTATTCATCCCAAAATTGTCGAAAGCACCTGTATTTTTGAAAATACAAGCCCCAGTGAATTAGTTATATATCTATGCTGTAGAATGGATAGAAGATTGTAAATTCTCAATTTTTAAATCTATTTATTTCTTATAATATCGTTTAAAAGAGTGAATCACGTTCGTGATTGTCTACTTTTAAGCTATATATTTACATTACTACAATACATTAATGATGCATTATTTATACATTAGTTACATTAATTAATGTATATATAATATATTATACATTAATTTTATGAAAAAAGGATAGAATGAATGTTACTTCACAAAGTCTCTACTGTTTATAATTGTTTAGAAACGAATGCAATGGTTACATTTCAATGAGTGTTATTTTCAACTCACTGGGTGCATCATGAATTCCTTGTGATTCATATCTGCTTTCTTATTAGATGATTATAACTCTTTTGTGGGTGGTAGATAATATAATTGTTCTGGTGGTCCAAGCCGCAGACTTAATTCCGGACTGTAGACAAGTTAAATAAGATTATCTTTCTTGATAATAGCTATGTAATTTAAAGTGGTACTTACGTATTATATCACCCAACTTTATCGCCATATATAATGTCTTCACCAATGAGTTGATAAACCGCCAATTATGGCAATCCAACAACGGTGCAAACCGTTGATTTTAGTGACCAAATTTAAATCTTTCGCCAATGGGTTACTAAACTGTTAGTGATCGTTGGTGAAAACGGTACAATACGTAAGTACCTTTAAAGTATATCGGTATCAATGTATGATTCATTTAAGATTGATTCAAATCTCTTAAATTTTATTTTCAAAATTAGAAATGTCGTTCCCTCCACTTTTCCATATTTTAATATATCATCAGGTAATCTGTGCTTATATCTGTCTTACATTAAAAATAATTGGTATGAAATCTTATAAATAAAAATTTTAATAAATGCGTCGAAACGTATTTCATGTTTTGTTTCAGTCATCTATTAACATTTGCGGTCATAAAGGTAGGAGGAATGAATTATTTATTGACTATGATTTTTATACAAATATTAATCTTGGCTCCTTTTTTAATAATCTGTATGTATTTAGTTTTTTAGTGCGTAAAGTACACAAAGAAAAAGTTTTGTAATACCAAATATATTTTGACGAACCATCACATTCCATATCCCTTTAAACCTCAAAAACACATTAGCGGATTTATGTCTATTTAAGCCGGTTATTTTATTTTATGGATTTATGTCTATGAAAGCACTTTTAGAAGATTTGAAAAAAAAAACACTTTTTGGGGGGCATTCACCAGATTTATAGAATTCTATTAAATTTCTAATGGAATTCATTCAGAGGAAATTTGTCTATTCTGTTATTCGAGTACTTGTGAATTTGACAAATATAAAACTCTAAGTATTCAGTAAACATGCGCATCAAAACCTTATCTATAAAATAACTGTATATACATTATAAAATTTTAAAATCTATTATCGATATTTGGTCTGTTCTTTTTAATATAGGTGAATTGGCAGACTCAATAAATTAAAATTAAGGGAAAGTGGGCTACATTTGCAGTTCGATGTTGTCACTTTTTTTTCAATCGGTTAGAAATAAAGGAATCCAAAACACCTTAGTTTACTCATTGATATATTAACCATTACCTGCTGTGAAATGTCAGAGATTTTATGTTTGAATGAGTGAAAATGCTAGATTCATGCCAAAGACTGAAGTTTCGTAACTATTTTTCCCCAACGGTATTTTCACGATACTTAGGATCTCACACAAGATTAACAATTTCATACAGTATGGCTGATTTGGGGAAAGTGTGCGAGAAAGAATTGAGATAATCCCTCTAAATGGTTTAACTATCGAAAGCTAAAACTAATTCAGTCAATATACCAGACCATTATTACCATTCAGATGTAAAATAATGTGTAGGATGTGACCATTTAGACGTAGAATAAAGGTTAGAATGTTAAAATTCATACGTAAAATAATGAGTAGAATGTTACAATTCAGATGTAAAATAATAAGTAGAATCTTACCATTCAGACGTAAAATAACGTGTAGGATGTTACCATTTAGGCGTAGAATAAAGGTTAGAATGTTAAAATTCATTCGTAAAATAATGAGTAGAATGTTACAATTCAGACGTAAAATAATTAGAATCTTACCATTCAGACGTAAAATAATGTGTAGGATGTTACCATTTAGACGTAGAATAAAGGTTAGAATGTTAAAATTCATACGTAAAATAATGAGTAGAATGTTACAATTCAGACGTAAAATAATAAGTAGAATCTTACCATTCAGATGTAAAATAATGTGTAGGATGTGACCATTTAGACGTAGAATAAAGGTTAGAATGTTAAAATTCATACGTAAAATAATGAGTAGAATGTTACAATTCAGACGTAAAATAATAAGTAGAATCTTACCATTCAGACGCAAAATAATGTGTAGGATGTTACCATTTAGACGTAGAATAATGGTTAGAATGTTAAAACTCATACGTAAAATAATGAGTAAAGTGTTACAAATCAGATGTAAAATAATAAGTAGAATGTCACCATTCTGACGTAAAATAATGTGTAGGATGTTACAAAAGGTAATCATGCTGCTAAGCTAATAACCTGTTAATAATAAAACCGTGTTTTATGATAATTCATTTGATTTTATATCAGATTTTATCTTTTGGATGTATGACAAATAAAAACTTGCAGATTATCAAAATTCGACTATTCATTAAAAAATATCCTCCTATTTAAGAAAACAGCTGATAGAGAGAAGTGCTGTGTTTTTTTCCTTTGGTTTAACTCCGTCATACTTATCAAATGACACTCAGACACATTTATTGTACATAAACCTTATTTTCTAGTCAAAAAAATATCTAAATACTTCGTTTTGTCGAAAAACCCTTAATTTTTGCCTTTTAAGTGTTATTAACTACCAAGTATTTTTAATATGTTTTATTAGAAACCAATCTACAGACAATAAGTATAAGCTAAGGAGCTACAAGGAAACATGTCAGAAAGTCGATTTTTTTTTCTTTTGATATAGCCAAGAATGAAAAATAATTAGCATGGCCATTTAAGCGGACTGCATCAGTTAATATAGTAAATTTGATAGTTCTATTATTTTATTACCTTCACCTAACATTCAATATTGTTACGAATTATAATAGTATATTCTCGTGCAAGAGCGATAAAAAGATGCAGACTTTATTGTCTGAAAATGAGTATCAAATATTCGCCAATCAAGCTACAAAAAATCACAGCGAATTAACTCTACTTAATTCGCTAATTTCAAATAATAGCAAAACAAGAAAAAATATAGTTTTTCTAAGCCAACCAAACGTAGCTCACTTTCCGAGCTCCACTGAACTACCCGCCTTTAAGGCGAGTTTTAAATAGCGTCCCACGGAAGTGGGCGGGGCACACTAAGAAACAGCGCGTTTTCTCCCGGTAAGTCTGGAAATTTCTTCACTATTTTATAAGAACAAATCTTTATTTCTTAGTTTCTATTACACATTTTAGCGTGCTGTAAAAACTGTTAGCGACCTCATTATGTGACCAACACACCTATATCGCCAAATTGGTCAAATATGGCGATCATCTGTTGTAAATTCACTTAGAGCGGTCTTTTCTCGCTGACGCATAATTCCATTACAATTAATTGCAAAATATTTACAATATTTACACAACAATTTAGAAATATTTACAATATAATGTAGAAAATATAACAATATAATAGAGAAAATATTTCATTCATACTTTTATTTTCATCAGAGCTTTTTAAAAGAAACTTGAGAAGCAAAATGCTGATTAGATATTAAAATACACGATCGGGTAGGATGTACGTGTTCTTAGAAAAGAATACTAAATAGTATTAAACAAGAATTGGTTTTATCGATACAAATTTTAAATTCATGTCTCGTTTAAAAATGCATAAAACAATCAAGATTATAAATATTCGAAAATAATTCTCTTTTCGTTGTATAACTATTTGAAAAAAAGAAATTGCGAACAAATATTGGAAAGGAAACTAGTGTGAAAACTTTCAAAATCCCAAGAATTTATGAATTTTTTTAAAAGAAAGTATAAGATATTTAACTTCATGGATACAGATATTTAAATTCTAAATTTACTTTAAGAAAAATAAATTCATTTTAAGATATTCCTATTTGTATTTTTTATCGTTGAATGAAGGGGAATGTTAGTGCATTTTGTTTTTAACAGAAATATTTTTATATCTATAGGAGTAAAAATCTAATTGCACAACACATTCTTGTGTGAAAATTACTCATGAATGTTCTACGTTAGAAAATTTCTCTCTATACAAAAATGAGAGAAATCTTTTACAAAACAATGCTATTCAGCTTATAACTTGATATTTTTTGCTATAATTATTATAATTCTAAGAATAATTACTTTTCAGCGACCTACTTTCAGCTTCAGTCTAAGTAACAAGCTCTGAATATGGTAAAAATTTACTTTTGTAAAATGTAAACAAATTCTCAAATTTAAAGTTATTTCCAAATTAAATTGAAACACTCATTTATGTGCCTTTTGAAATCTGAACTAACTGTACTTATGCATTACACCGTCTTCGCCAACGATCGCCAACGGTTTAGTTACTCATCGGCGATGGATTTAAATTTGGCGATAAAGATCAACGGATTACATTATAGCCGGATTGCCCTAATTGGTGGTTTAACAACCCATTGGCCCACGACTTCAAATTTGGCGATGAAGTTGGACGGTCTAATACGTAAGTACCATATAATTTTAAAATTCAAATTCAAGTTATATTTATAATCTATATACAACTTAATATTGATTAGAATATATCTTCAATTAGAGTTTATATTGTATCTCATTAATTTTTTAACAAATTATGTATTAAACAAGTACTATGTTTATGAAAGATGTGAAATAAAACGATAAAACTTTCTTTCCAACTTTTAAACTATCAAGTTGGTTCTTAGGGAGTTTTGTGGGTAAGAGCCATATTTAGCTAAACTAAGCCATACATATGATTAAAATTTAAAATTAAAGATAAAAAAAACCAAAACATTGATTTCAAAATGCACACTAAAACTTATAAAACTGATTAAAATTGTTTAAAAAACAATTTGTCCAATATAAGTAAATAAACAAATAGCCTTCAAGAAATTAAAAAGATTTATATGGGGTTTTTAATCCACCAAGTCACGAAAAGTTACAGATGAGCAATTAAAAAACTTCTGATAATGGGAATTAAAAGAAGAGCATTCAATTAAAATGTGGGTAAGGGAAAATTAGTATGACAAGGGAGGCACACAGGGGCATTTTATCTAAAAATGACGTCTTTACGAGTGAAGCGTTATGTCCTATAAGGAAGCGCTTCAATTTGACATCGATCTCTCGTGCAGGAAGATTATTAAATTATTATTCAAATTATCAGAAATTTATAGTTAAAATTTGTTTTACTTCAAATTTTTAAAATTAAAATTTACCTTCCCAATTTAAATATTTTTTTCAAACATTTCCACAAATCTTTCAGAAACTTGTATTTTTAATTTTCTGTATTTTTTTAGGTACTGTATCTTTCTTTACTGTATCTTTAGGTACTGCTTCTTACTGTATCTTTCTGTATTTTGTCCGAAAGAACTGAACGACTTTTTACAATCGTAGCCTCCTCTCCAAGCTATTGATTCGGAACTATAGCTGTTTTCAGAATAATATAGAAAATTATATAGTCTTATACCGGGTGGCCAGAAATAAAACACCCCTACTCTGACCTCCCTGGATATCGAACTACTCAGTGTAAAGGCTTGAAAATTTGTGGGCATACTATTCAAAAAATAGGGAAACGGATTTCACGAAAAAAAAATTTAGTTCCAGAAATCACCGATAGGTGGCGCTGTACCACTGGACGTATGCTGAAAAGACACAAAAACACGTTTTAAACACATTTTATTTGAAAGTACCAAGCATACATGAAACAAGGACGTTATCGATGCAGGGAATGCTGCTCAATATGGTTCCCTTCCTGAAGATGTAAAATGTGAAGTCTGTGGACAGCTTGTTCAACTGCGGATCGTAACTGGTCATCTGAGATGCTTCTCACATGCAGACTGATACTCTCTTTCAAATCTGCCAAGGTTATCAGACGTTCTCGATAAACAAGGTTTTTTAAGTGTCCCCAAAGCCAAAAATCACACGGATTAAGATCCGGTGAACGAGATGGCCAAGTTGTCGGAAACGCGCGACTGATTATTCTGTCAGTGGTGAAATGTTGGCGAAGAAACTGTTGCACAGGGAGTCCAATGTGTGGAGGTGCTCCATCTTGCATAAAAGTAATGGTGTCAAGGCATTGGCGCTGCTGCAAATGGGGTACAACAAATGTTTCGAGCATCCTTTTGTACCTGTTGGCCGTCACGGTACATGTCTCAAGGCCATTGGAAATAACCTCTTCGAAAAAGAACGGTCCAAGGATGAATGTGGCTGTGAATCCACACCAGACTGTAACTTTCGGTGAGTGGAGTGGAATCTCTTGGAAGGTACGGGGGTTTGTCGTGTCCCATATGCGACAGTTATGGGTGTTCACTGTTCCACTGAGGTGGAAATGGGCCTCATCGCTCCACAGAATCTGCCACGGCCACGATGCATCCACTTCAACTCTAGCAAGAAATGTCAATGCAAAGGTCAGTCGCATCTCCCTGTCTGTGGCCAGCAATTGTTGATTAGGGCGGATTTTGTACGGGAAACAATGCACCATTTTTCTGAGTACGTTCCACACTGTGCTATAGGGAACACCCAAGTGTCGTGACACTGCACGTGCACTACTGCAGCCTAAAACATTATCCATTGACTGTTCAACAATACCGGTGGCAACATCTTCAACGACATCTGAACGAACCGGTTTGCGTCCTCGACCAGGCTGAACTCCAAGATGTCCAGTTTCCTCGAATCTAGCGATCATTCTCCTGAGAGCTTGTGGAAGCAATGGTCCCTTACGCAAATCCTTAAGTCGGCGAAACTCTCGAAGTGCTGCTGGAGCATTTCCTTTATTCTCGTAAAACAACTTCACAAGCAAAGCGCGTTCTGGCAGCGTGACAGCCATCACTAATAAGAATGACATTCCCCACCTTTTAACATTGCTTCTAACCATGCTTTATGCAAATTTTTCTGGTTACAGTATGAAATTGCAGTTACAACGGGAGTTCTAGCTTCTTTACTATTTTTATTTTCCATAAGGGGCAGAAAAATTAAAAAGGAAGCATGGAAGCATTCCATTCCGCATAAACATTTTAATTTTTATTATTATTTGTGTCTTTTGATCATAGTTCCAGTTGTGCAGCGCCACCTATCGGTGATTTCAGGAACTAATTTTTTTTTCGTGAAATCCGTTTCCCCATATTTTGAATAGTATGTGTACAAAATTTTGAGCCTTTACACTGAGTAGTTCGATATCCATGGAGGTCAGAGTAGGGGTGTTTTATTTCTGGCCACCTTGTATTTAAATAAACACTATTATTATAGTTTTATAATACTATTATAATAGCATAACTTTTTAAATTTATTATAAGTAATCTGTTTGCCATAGCCATAATTAAATAATCTTGAGCAAACTAACAACTACAACTCAATTAACAAAAATTTGAAAAAAAAGTTCATCATTTTTTATGAACATTTAGTTATATATAAACAAAAATGATGCAGCAAAAATATTTACTCAGAATTGATTTATTTGATATAATTCAAGAAATAAAAACATTTTTGATATACAAAAGATGTATTGCCCCATTTCAATGCAAGAGTCGTTTTTCCGAATGGATATTTTGATAAGGGCCATATTTTTTTCTGTTCCTATGGGATTCATTTATTCCATCTGTGATGGGCGAACATTCCTCGTCTTTCTTAATTGCCCCCCCTTCCTGAACTGCAAACAGTTTTTCCATGGTGAGGACGTGCCCTGGAACAGTAAATTAGCAGACAGCATCTACAGTCAAGAACATTCTCGAAGATCGTTACGCTTAAGTACCCTACAAAGAGTTAGTGATGAAAGAAGGGCTCGCCCGTTAAGATGCGTTTGTCTATTTTAAGTACTGCTGAATCGTGAGGGCAACTCTTTAGCTGTTTTCTTTCTTTTTTTCTTTTTTCTTTTGTACTTCTTTCGTGTTTGTTTTCTTCTTTCTTTTGCAGAACTCTGTAATGCGTGCCAAAATTTCAGATTTGTATTAAAAATGTGTGTGTGTGCGTTTTAAAGAAAAAAGAGATTATGATCCAGAAAATTCTTCATTTCAATATTTCTGAAATTTGTTTATTCAAAATATTTTTATATTTATTTGATTTATTTTTTCAATAAAAGATGTTTGGTGCTTGCAATTTTTATTTGAAAGTTTTGTGATACTCCTTGTATTACTTTAAACAAGCTAGTAGTGCAATATTAAAATAAATTCTATTTTATAGAAATTACTTTAAATCCATTTTTCTAATACGTGAATCCTTTTCCTGGTTCTATTCCAGTAACTCCACTGATATATTCAGTTCAATCAATATGAATTATCCAATGCCACTACATAGCAGGGATGGGTTAAAAATGTCCCCACTCTTTTGATATGCGCCATTAACGAGTGAGAAATTCCTACTCATGTTTGGGTGTCTAGCAACTGAGACGAATCATTTTATGTTTAAATTAAGTGGTATATTGGTCTGCGAATAACTTAAGCATTTACACATATTAGTCGTCTTAGAACTAAAATTACTATTATTTTATGTTTTCATTCATTATTTTCCTTCTTTATGTACGAAAGTAAACTAATCTTCTTCGGCATTTTCTTAAATTTTTTTATTTGACATTAATTTCTTTTCTTTTAGCAAATTGCTGTTTATTTATCTCCGCTTTTAATGATACATTTTGATTTGTTTTGATTTGAGTATTTCTCCCCCTTATTGATACAGATGATCCCATTGTAAAAACATAAAGCCTCGAATAGAATTATATGCTTATATCTAAAATCTGCCGGCTTTCTGGAGCGTCTTCCCCGTGTTCTGGGAGTCCCAGTTTGGGCATGGTTGTTCTTCTGTTTGCTATCTGTGAGATGTGTGAATGTGTGCCCCCTGTAAAGAGGGGCTGTGCAAGAAAATGTAGTGAGTATGTAGCTAAGTCGTACTCTTGGCCCTAGTTGGCGCCACTTCAAAAAACAAGAGACGCTCCTTTCCACTTAAATCTGCTGCTGTATCAGCGGGAGGCTTGTCAACATGCAAGTGCCATAAGTAACAAAAACAACATATCTAAGGTCTAATGCATATAATAATTTTTATAACTTTCGGAATTCCTTGCCAGAGTGCATAGAGGACTGCTTTCATTCGTTAATCTGTGATATTTATATCCGAGATAATATATCAAGCATATCATATCGTCTATATAGATTAATTTAAAGATCTGAAGGGATTTATATTCATGAAGAAATAGAATTACAAAGATTAATAGGAAGCTAACTGCTCATGCAATAAGAAGTGAGCTACTTTCCACATTTCAAAAAGAGTTGCGTTCATGGGGTTTTTATGAAATTCATGACTCATAAAAGATATTCTTCAAGAGACCCTTCAAACTTTTATTTTTAAATATTATTTTCCCTATAGCATCACGTAAATTCTGTACAATATTGCATGACATTAATCAATAGTCACAATATTGTATAATATTGATTAATTTCCTACAAGATCGCACAATATTATGCAACAGTCTCTTCTCACAATGCCATGGCATAAAATACATTTCCATGAATCATAACTTTAAAAAAATAAAACATTTACTTACAGAAACATCTTTTCTCCAGGATTCATAAGTTATGATTCTAATAGATAAATCAATGTCGATATTATTTATGCGTTGTTGAAATAAAATAAATAGAATATAGAAAGAATAAAACTGATTGGAGAATTTAACAGGATTTAAATTTCTCAAAATAATTTGAATCATTTAAGAGAAAGGAGATACTTAGTTTCAACTTGGATAAAAATTTTCTGTTGGATATTCAACTATTTATTTGAAAAGGAAATCAAAAGTAATCTTAAAGGTGTGCATTTAATTTAAATATAGTACATATTGATTTAATTCTCAGCAGATACAAAAGAGTAAATATGTAAATAGAATTGTATAATAAAGGATATGTTCCTTTTCATAATTATCAACAGCTTTGTGAGAAGCTATCTGTTTTAACGGCTTCGCTGAAAATTCTATTTTAATTATTTCATCCCAGATTTAATGCGGAAATTCACACTCTAAAATTTATTTCCTGTCCACAAGATATTCAAGGTTTTAATAACTTTTTTAAAAACTTGAATATCTTATGGTAACTAAGAAAGTAAGTAAGAAAATCTATCGATTCATATTAATACATATTTTACATTTTTATTAGAAAAGTTTACTATGTTAAAATAACCAGAGGAGAATTTTAAGTATATCAGAATTAGATGTTTTCCTTATTTGTGTTCTTTGTTTTTTTCCCCTTTTATTTAGTTTTTTTTTTTCGACTTTAAAATAATAGTAATTCCATAAAAGCATGTTATGGCTTCGTAAGAAATATTTTGATATTAACTTAAATAAACATAGAGAATATTTTTCCGTTTTTGATGGTGAAATAACTTTTAAAACATCCTTTCCCTGTAATAAAAATGATTAATGTATCTTTTTTATACAACAAGTGAGACATGATTTCCTTTTAGTTATCGAAAATCCTTAGACAATTTCTCTATTTTTTTTTCGTTTTATACAAGTTAATAAAAGATGAATTATGTAACGACGATAACATAAAAATCCCTTTTCTGATTTGGTATTCGGCTTTACTATCAATATTTAACTATGTCAAAAATGTCATTTTAATTTCGAATACTTGGTATAGTTTATATTGTATTCATATATTACATGCGCCATATATTGTATGCAAATTTAAGAGATCATATCCGTTTATAACGTCACTACTTATCTAGTGTTTGTCTTTATCTTTAAAATGCTTTGTTTTCAGCATGATAAATAATGTAAATCTTCTAGCTAAATAATTGATCAGCACAATATATATATGCACTCTATGTGTATGTATATGTGCATATGTGATAAGTTACACATATAAGTTAAAAGTAAAAGGGAAAATACTTCACCGAATTATTGAGTGAGACACCAAGTAAAAGCATAATAATGTGCAAATGATGACAAAAACAAAGTATACATAAATAATTAACAGTTTTAATAATCAAATCTATTAGTGAACTGTATTTAGGTAGAATGAACAGTTAACGTTGGTTTTGGGTAAATTACAAGACTTCTTTGAAACAACTTGAGAATCAATTGTTTTAAACTTCTAAATAAATTAAAAAACCAATTTTTAAAAAAATGTGGACTCTTTAAGGCAACATAGTTGCTGCATTTGAATTTACACATACACCTCTGTGGATAAGTTACTTTAAACATTGAGAACCTTCAGCATATATATGAAAAAACTATGCCCTTGAGGAGTACTTAATTCATATAGCTTCAGATTCTACATTCATTTTAAATGATGCATGCATTATTTTATGATAATTATGATATAGTTAAATGTTTCGTAAGTCGTAAGTACTTATATTGATCTGATATTGAAAATTACTTTATGTGGTATATTGTTACTTTTTTTAGCGTAACGGGTTTGGATTGAATGCACTTTATTTGAGGACAGCACAAACAAATTTATTTACAGCTATTTACAGTATATACAGGATGACTTGAAAAAGTAAAACTTCAGAAAACACAATCCAGCAATAATCAGTCACTTACAGCGTAAATGCAAGTCTTACGCAAAACAAACACAGTTTGCAAAACAGCTAACGTATAGCACAGCAACAGTAAATCACAGCGAGCTCAATAACACAGCGTTAACAGCAAACGCAAACACAGCTCACTAATAACAAGCGAAAATCCAGCAAAGCGCTTTTCTTCCTTGAGAGAGCAACTCTGAACTAAATCACTCACTCACTCCGGCTACTCGTCACTGATATAGCCGGGACCGGGTCCCGAGAAGAAACGCGGCGCAGCCAAAGTTGTCTCGGGGCTACCAGAATATTCCCCTCGCCAAGTCAACTCGGCTGGCGCAGAGCTCCTTGTGAAGCGCCGCCAACGTTTTCACTTTCGGTGCACGTTCGCCCGCTTGTAACAATATTATGATTATTATTTGATCAAGGCTCAAAATTAATTCGAATTCAAGAAAGTTCCCCAGGTACTTTTAATTAAATTCACGAATTCCTAATGAAATCGTGAATCTCTTTGAATCTTGATCTTCATCTGATCAGGGATTAATATTGATTCCAGTTCAGTGAAGCTTTGATGCAGTTGTTAAAACAGTCATTAATCTCAAATATAAATCCATAATAATAGTATTAGAATTACTATATCTTTATTTTAAAATTTCTGACATAACGAATTTTATACAAAAACATTTATAAAATACTAAGCGCCAAAAGTTACTTTTGAAATGTCTTGCCATTTTTTTGCAAGAAGAAATTTACTGAAAACTGATGTGTCTTCCTATGAATTATTAGCGCTTAAGTGAAGAAATAATTTTGCCTTGTATTAAAATAATTTTATTGAGTTGAAACGATTTACTTTAATTTTCATTTCCCTCATTCAAGACCCTTGAATGGAATAAGCTGACCCGAAGACGCACTAGAGCTAAATTAACCAGTACTACTGAGGAAAGAATTCAAGAAAACTAGAGCAACAAAATAACTACAAACCAGGAAAAATTCCCAACTACATCTAGAAGTTAAAGTATGATTTTACCCAATGAAATTAGTAATTCTAAATTGTTTAAGTAAAAGTTCAAAAGTTGTTGCCTCTTTAATATTGTAGTCAATTAAATTCCGTGTCAAGAAGTTTTATAAGAGGTTTTGTGGAATGCCAGTACTTAAAGTTAAATTTCATACGGTGAAAGAAATCGCTAATCTTATTATTAAAATGTGTTAATTAGCACTGCGGCATTAAAAATTATAATTGTATTCAATGACCACATATATATATATGTGCAAATGAGGGATAAATGATGTTAATGAAAATAAGGTAGTGCAATTTAAGATGCTGCATTATCAAGTTATTAAAACATTAATACAGTAAAATTAATCCAATTCTTCGCCAAGTTGGCGAAAATACGCTGGAAACCCCATTTATTTTTACTATGACAATCCTAGGTTATCTTTCTTCTTGACCGGGAGATCTCCAAAAAAAATTTAGCACATTTTCATGGTTGGCGAATTGGCATTTTTTGAAAATCACGCAAAGCCAGGATTAAACTACAATCACAACCAATATTTATTTATTTATTTTTTTGAAAAGGAAAGAAAATCGAACATACAAAAATAAATTTTTGTTTGCTCGTATTTTAAGCGTTATCTAATCGCTCATCAGATTGATAAAAAAAAACATTGTCATCTTATATATGTGAACTTAGAAAATTCATGTTTTTTAAAATCGCCAATTCCATGTTGGATACTCATGAGTATGAAAACCAAGAAATTTATTTATTTTTGCTGAATATTGAAAATCAAAAAATATTGTCTACACTAAATTATGTTTATAATAAAGTAAAAATAATTAATTTATAATGCATAAAAATTACATTATTTATACATAGACTTCATATCTTGTTCAACTTTAATGAATTTATTGATTGTAGAGAAAAAAAATAAAAACACCATCATTTCTGCCCTTCCTAGTTAAACAAGATAATTATTTCGAATTCCAAACGATATTTTAAAAATTATTTCTTCTGCGAAAGTAACCCTCTGATTATTGACCAGTGCAACATAACATTTTAGTCCTGTAACATGAATCACAAGTTATTTTCTCAAATTATATTACAAAACATTTTAACACAATAATTTGATTACGCTTATGTTTTCAAACAATGCCGATTATTATTGATTTGAGTATTACAATGTGTTGTTTGTTACTGCACTGGATTAAAATTAATTTACATTTTCAATTTTCTTGAATGTTGATTATTACGAAATTCAAAAGAGGAACAAAAATAAAAGAATATTATTCTAGTTCTATTTATATGAAATATCAGACAAATGAAATGTGTAAGTGTTTTTGTAGCTTTTCTTTGTGTGAATGTACAGTTAATACTATATTTACTGAATAGAAATATACATTTGTAAGTTATTTTTGATTAGTATAATAAATATCTAACGAAATAAAACTTTGAATTGTTTAAATTTTAAAACATGTAACATTTATTTCTTGTATTTTTATGACGTTCGTTCTATATATATATATATATATATATATATATATATATATATATATATATGTATATATAGGACAATATTATTCCTCTGTTGAATGCAATATTTTCAATGAAATAAATAAAACTTTTAAAGATTCAAACAAAAATACTTGTTATGGTGAGGTAAAATTTATCATATTCCATAAACATATTAATAAACCGTTTACACTGGTAGCTCAGGCTAGTACCAAGACATAGCCTCTCAATAAAGAAGCTGAATAGAGAACATAAAACTATTAAACTGAATTCAATATGCTCTAACGAAATCAAATAGGAAATTAGAAATCATTTAATGACAAAATCAATGATCATTTACAGCACATCATTATTGAATAAATCTTATCTAAACTCTCAGTACAAACATAAAATCCTTCACTAACCCAATCTGTATAGATTAGGTAATTAATTAGTTTATTTTGATTAATGAGGCAATCCTGAAATATACATCATGGAAAAGGTTTAATTAAATTACTTAAATTGTTGATACTTTTAGAAATCTATGATGCTAAATTGCTCCTTCTCACGCAAATTTGCTTCCAATTAACTAATTATCGAAGGATAATTCCATATTTTTTCTTTTTTCTTTTGCTTCAAATTAAGAAAAACGCTTGTATGTTCTTTTTGTTTTCAACCAAAAAGCGTAGCCATCATAAAAAAAAATAAGTAAGAATAAGGCATATTCTCCCATTTAGAAGATCATTTGTATTTTTCTAAATGAATAAACTAGCTCAATTAATAGCGTGCAAGAATTAACAAAGATAAAAGTAAAATCAAAATTCATTAATTTTCTTTATGCATCGCAGGGTTGTTAAGTTGCCTTAGAAACTTGTTTTTAAATAAACATAAATGATCACTTGAAATTGCAATGATTTAATTAAAAATTAAATTACTCAATTGTTATTTTGAAAGAAATCTATCTTTATTTTTCTTTTAATAACTCTTTTTTCATCGTATTTTTTAAAACATCATTTCGAAAATATTTTCTGAAAGAATTATAATTAATACTGTATTGCTATAGTACTGTATGCTCTATTTTTTGAGAAAGATAAACTGTTGTTGGAGAGAAAGTTGAAGCATTTATAATTTTTATTCCATAACTAGTTTTTACCAGCTACTTTGTACGCATGGAAAAGCACACAACACAAACGAAAAACAATTAATTTACTAATCAAGTCCGTATTTATTTAAAATCAATTCAAGTCTATTTTGTTTATCTACCGAGATTGAAATAGCTACAACAATATTATACACATATTTTTCAAACTTTTAATGAAAACGAAAACACAGTTGCAACAATTACAACACACTGCTCATGAGGGAATTTTCCAACCTAACTGTGGCAACACAAATGAGTGAATTTTCCACGCCAGTTGGGATAACGTGATGCAGATTAGAAATTTTTAACTTCTTTCTGTATTTTCATTTTATTATAATCAAAAAGTACTTAAAAATGAATCCGAAAAGTCGATTAATTAGCAATGTTTTATTTTAAATGCATCAAAAGCTTAAGAAAATAAACATAATCGTTTGAAAATAATAGGTCGAAAACCTAAATCTATACTCATTATCCTGAGAAAAGAACAAACTGAAGTCTTACTCATTTGAGGTTGGGGAAATGAAGATTTTTGGATGAAAGGAAGGAAAGTATCGTTTTTACAATTTTCCTCGTATTTTTTTCTTTGTTTCTCTCACTATAAGAATTTTCCTTATGTCTTAACGAAAACATCAACCGTTTGAGCGCAGAAGAGTTTTCTTATAAACATGCTAAAATTGCTGAATGAAATGCTGAGTAATTTTTTTTGGAAAACAATAAAAATAGTTATAATTCAGACTAATTATTATGTGACAAGTACTTTTGATCAACAAATATATTTTGATTCTCACTTATTACAAGAATATTTCACTGCACAAATTCCGCGAATTCATTTTTTACATATAGCTCAAATTAAATTGGATCGTTTAATTCCATTACCATTTTTGTTACTGCATACATCACACTGTCGCAAGTTTCAACCAGGCAAATTATCTAAAATTTTTTTTTAACTTATTAGTAGACTTCTGGTGGCATTTTAATGGTATTCGTAATTATCAGTATAACATTGGTAAAAAATGAAAACAAATTTCTAATTCCTAGAAAACAATGATTTTACTACAAATGAAAAACGCTGTAGTAAGCTTGGTAAACGCTGTAGTAAGCAGTAATGTACTACAGCCTTGGATTCTGGTACTTTAAAAAATGAGCCAATTATTCGTATATAACTTTTTTTGTACATTTTTAGTAAAAATTATCTCTTGCCCTTACATATCTAATGATGATTTTTTAAAAAATTGAAGTCGAAACTTTATATATCTTTTTGTATTGACTCATTTTTTGTACCATACCACAATCCAAGGCTCTACTGCATTTCTACTTACTACTCTATTTAATTTTAATTTTTATGCTATTGTAAACCAGAATTGAGTGAAATGAATGAAAACTATTGTATAATTGATATGAATACAGTTACTTTCAATAGATGCGAAAATTACACTAATAAACAGCAGCTTCTCCGCATTCTCGGTACACGACAAGTGAAGCGCGACAGCTCTTCTCTGCACTCAAACGGTTAAAAAGATTAGCCCAATTGGTTGAACCGTTCTCGAGTTTTGCTTTTAGCAAAGCATTTGGCAATTCATTTGTATTTATACAGATAGAACCTGAAGTTATTTTAAATGAAGTATGGGTATTACAAGCAGATTAAATAGAAAAAAAATGTAAAAAGAATTTGTGACAAAATCAATGAATTTATCAAGAAGTAAAATGATTGAAATTAGTTTAAAACATCGATTGAATTTGTTAAAATCGATTTATATAAGATTACTTTTGCTGCTCTCTACGATCTCGAAATTGTCCAATTTTGACTAATTTTCAAAAATCAACGTTCAATCACATTAAGTTATACGTTATTTAAAATTATTTAAAACGATGAAATGAGAACCAGGATTAAATCTGCTTTACTAAATGGACTTATTAAAAAAATAATGAGGTAGGGAGCAAAGAGAAGAGAAAAAAATCGCTATTGGTCAAATTTATTTGATTAGTTATTTTACTTTAAGTTTATTAACTACTTATCTTATTTAAAGATCTTCAAAATTATTTTGAATGATTTCCTAGACACATTTTTAAAACTTTCTTTCAAATTATTATAGATAAATATTTCTTGTGTTCCAAGATTACCTTCGGGATTTATTTTTTCAAAAGATTTCGAATCTTCATAAAGTTTTGATTATTTACGTGAAAAAGGCATAAGAATGCAAAATATATCAGTTAAATGGCAAATTTGAAAGAAAGAGGTGTTTTTGACTCAAACGATATACAAAGAAAATCTTCTAATTTTTATATTTATGAAATGAATTATTGAAAACTTTGCCTATGGCTTAATAAATATTATATAACCCTTGAAGTACAAAATAAACTGCATTTTCCCTTGTAAATGCATCCATTTTTAAATAATAGAATTAGGCTGATGAATAACACGGAATCTTCGATTTTTTTTTCACAATGCAAAACTTTTAAATATTTCTAAATGAATTTAATAGGCATTTTCTAATTCGGGAATTGTAGTACATATTGGAAAATTATTATATCATATTTGAACAAAAATATAAATTAGAATTTAATTTTATAAGTTTTTTCGCATAAAATTCTACTAAAAATTAGAATGCTAAAAATTAACATTAAAATATTTAATATATTAAAACGAATGTTAACGCCAATATAAAAATCAATCCAACTTTCTAAAAAAAGTCTTATAAATACATTTTAACAATTTCATTAAAAAACTAAGCTCAAAGATTAATATTAAATAAAAAAAACATAATTTCGCCAAAAAATACATAATAAAAAGACCGGCTTTTAATAATACACTTCAATGACTATGGTAACTAATATGTGTCAGATTTGATGAGCTATGAGTATCAAAACTTTAATTCGCTTCTTAATATGAAATCAAAACTTTGAACTTGGTCATTTTTTATCGCCATTTTCGAAGAATTTTTAATTCACAGTTTCTAGTTAAGCATTAGTTGAACTTCACTATTGGTATATAAATACCGTTACCTTATAACTCGTAACATGCCATACACTGAAGTGCCAGAAAAACTGGTACATCAATCTAATAACGTGTAGAGCCCCCATGAGAACTCAGAAGTGCCTTAGCATAGGCATAGATTCAACTAATTTGTGAAGATATTCTGTAGTTAGTCCACACCGTAATTCTTGGAGGGTAATCCACAAAACCATGGGAGTGAGAGGTGGTGGAGATGTCCTAACGGCATAACATTGCAAAACATTCCAGATATGATTGCTAATGTTCATATCAGAAGGGTTTGGTGGCCAAGAGAAGGAAAGAAATTCATATTAGTGCTCCTCAAGCCACTCTGTAGCTACTGTTGACATGTGTGGTGGAACATAATCCTGTTGGAAACATCTGCGTCCGTCAGAATTCATACAGAGAGTCAGAAATGATATTAAGTTATTACTGACCTATTATGATCGAGTGTACAAGCATCAACGGTTCCGTTTCATAAGGACTTAACATGTCCCTTACCCTCACAGAGCCTCCACGAAACTGAAGATTTCCTTGTATGCATGAGGGATTAATGGCTTCATTAGGTTTATCGACACTAGCGCACAGCCTTCCAACCGATACTCTTCAAGACATAACACCTCAGAGCTGACAATGTTTTCTTCCAATCATTAAGAGCCAAATGGCAGCGTTGGCGAGCCCAGGTAAGGGGCAGAACTTTTTGTCGCCAAATCACCAATAATACACGAGATGGTTTAGGCTGCAAAAGTCTATATGAATTAGGTTACGTTGCATATTGCGTACACTGACTGTTTTTGAAGGGCTTGCATTCAAATCCGCAGCAATTTGAGGAAAATTTGAACGTCTACCTTGAGTAACGATTCTTTTCAGGCGTCGATGATCCCCTTCTACTTAAGCCTTCTTCAGGCCACTCCGATGTCGGAGATTTGAAGTTTTACCGAAAATCTGGTATTCGCGGTACACCCTAGAAATGGTCGGTCACGAAAATCCTAATTTTACCTCCACTTCGGAAATGCTGTGATCCTTCTCTTTAGTGCTCCATCGATTAGTCACCATTAAAAATCGCCTAAATTTTCATACCTGCCATTATAATAGCAAAATCGATACAATGGCATCCTCAGACACCTGTTATCTTATATGCATGCTATTGACAAAATCGCGTTATGATCATTGGTTGAACAACTCCCTTATTTGCATGCGATAGGTTATACCAGTGTTCTGGCTCTTCAGTGAAAGAATCAATTGGCAATTGTCCAGTACAGCAAACAAGAAAAAAATGATTGTAATATAGCTGTTTTCTATAAGTTTACATCATCTTGAAAACTGTATATTATGTAGCAGTAAATTTATATACGTCAATATAATGTTCTTTGCATAATATACTGTCATCAATTTTTATCAATTTTTAAGTACAAGGTTGTGAAAAAGTCCAAATACTTCCAAAGTGATTTTTTTAATGTAATAGACCCATATTTCAGTTTGCATTAGATGTTTTAACGCTGTCCAAGAAAAGATAATCCAGATTTTGGTTTTCTATATTTCTTTTTCTAAAGATAAATTTTGAAATTAAATCTACAACAATTTCCTTTTGTTTATTTTCTTTCGGGTACTATAATGTGCATTCATAGATTTTTCTGTAATTGATTAAATATATTAGAGTTATTAATTAGATTTCATCGTCCAATTGAATTTCGTAATTTATCATATGTTTCATTTCTCATCTGAATATCGTAGTTTTTCATAGATTTCAGTTCTCAACAGAGCATCGTTGTTTTTCATAGATTTTATTTCTCAACTGAGCACAGTAATTTTTCAAGATTTCATTGAGAACTATAGTTTTTCAGGAAATTTCATTCCTCACCAGAGCGCCGTAGTTTTTTGGAGATTTCATTCCTCACTTGAGCACCGTTGTTGTTCATAGATTTCACTTCTTACTTGAGCACCGTAGTTTTTCAGAGATTTCACTTCTCACTTGAGCACCATAGTTTTTCAGTGATTTCCTTTATCACCTGAGCACCGTAGTTGTTCATAGATTTCATTTATCACCTGAGCACCGTAGTTGTTCATAGATTTTATTTCTCCCCTGAGCACCATAGTTGTTCATAGTTTTCATTTCTCATCTGAGCACCGTAGTTTTCTGAATTTACACTATGTGGGAGGTAATATATGAAAGTTGTAAAGAATATATTAGCTTGATATCAATTTGTTTATTTTGTTCTAATATAGATATCTACGCATTTATTCAGCTAATTTCACTGTTTCATCGCTCTTGGAAAGCAAAATGTGCAAGGGATTAATTTCTAATACCACTAATTCTAGTACTATTTTTGTTTTTTTAAAAAATAAACTTAACGGTTTCTTAGTTAAATAACTACACAACAGGACATGTTTCAATTTTTAATGGATGTAATTACTTCATCCCTAAGGATCTAGGTTAAAAAAAATTCGAAACGAATTGCAATCATATTTGATCGAGCAGCAATCAGCTGCTTTCAAATTTTAATGATCTCGCAAGAGGGGAAACTTCTTTTCAAAGTGAAAAGGTTAAACATCGTCCCTGAGTAAAAGAAAGCACCCGGGGGCGAAAGGAAATCAGAAAAAAACATCCAAGAGCTCTCGGATAATTTCAACAGTCCTTCTAGAGGCAATCGATTGGTGACATATCCATAGTTCGATCGAATCCGAGTCGAGTATTTTATCTCTTCCGAATTTTGAATTCCATTTCAAGAAGAACAGGGTGCCGATAAAAAAATAAATCTCGTGTGTATGACCGCAGTTTTTTTTCTTTCTACTTTTCTTGAGGAAATGTGTGTGTGGATAGGAGTTAGAGGTGGAGAAAAAGAAAGCCTTGTCAATCGATAGCGATTCAGGAAATAAGCGAAGGGAGGCGACGGGATGTTCGATCCGTCTGGGAATAAGAGGAGAAAATGCAATTACTCTCGGGGAGAAGGCAAAATCTTATTCACACGAAAAGATAAGTTGGAACTTTTCCGTCAATTAGATACTATTTTAACAATGTTCTGATTTTTAATGCAGGCGCGCGGTTTGGGAAGGATTTCGTTCTTCTTGTAGGATAAGACCATTTCCATTATAGGCAAGAATTATCTTTTTTTATTTGAGAGTGTGCCAAAAATAATTAATTAAAATAAGGCAAAAGATACCATAAAATAAACAAAGAAATGTTAGGAGAAAAATGTAGATTTGCATTTGGATTAAATAATATATAATTTTGAAAAAAAAAACTTATTAGAAAATGCCAAAAATTTAAACAAAAAGATCATTTTTTTAATAATTGCTTTGCTGATTTCATTTTTACTTACCATCTTTCACAAAACAGAATTGCAAATTTTAAGATTGAATTTATATTCATGTTGAAACTAAATTACGCTGTTCTATCAACATTCAAAAAAGGGGAAAAATTAAAAATTTTGCTGTTTGATTAAGCATTATTTTGTTTCTATATGTTTCCTGAGAAACGAAACTTGCTTTGATGAAATTAAGGTTTTAAACAATACAAGTTTTCTTTCAAGTACATTATAATAAAATCAGTAATACTGTTACGAACTTGAAGGGTTTTTTTCTGTGCAGTAGCTCTCCATCACAAAGAAAACCTTTTGACAGTTGCTGTAGTTGCTGTACAGGTACCGATTAGTGACTCTAATCAGGCGTCTCTAACTTGATGATGAATTTAATGATTTTGGTGGCAAAATGGAAGATTTAAAATATGCTGGAATTTTTATGATACGTCCATTTGATCACGATTTATGTTGATCTCTCGAGAATCTTGCCTACCCTGTCTTGAGAATTATAAATGACCGTGAGACCGAACTGGACACTTTGAGCTGATTATAATTGCTGTGCTGCTTGCATTCTGTTCGGTAGAGGTGCTTTTTATCGTTTGTGCACGTCTTTTCTGCATTTGGTTGCAGTTTTGTTTAGTGCGCGTTCGAGTTACAAACGCTATTATTTGTTTTTGATGCCTGGACTGTGTCAACATAAACCAGTCGTTTTTAGAGGAATTGTCCATAACAATATATTAGAAATTTGGTAAAAAATCGAAACTTAATCGGATATAATAAATTTAATATATAGCTTGCAACATTTCTTTAAATCAAATACAAATTGCTTGAAACCAGTATAGACGAATTATTGGAAATGCACTAAAATTATTTTCTTACGATTCACAAATATTGTTGGTATCAATTAAGTTGTATGCTTAAATATTTTTGATCATATATTTCTATAATTCATTAAATTCTTTTTATTTTGTAGAAAATTTGTTTTTGTATTAATTATAATTTAACTATTGCAAAGCATAAATCAACGGAAATCATTAATATCAGTTTGGAATTGATATAACTCGAAAATGAGGAAAATAATTATTAGAAATTTGTCCAGAAAAGAAAAAAAATGGCTGATGGACTTTTATATCAAACTAATTTTAATGTTTATTAAATTACAATATCTTTTAAAACATATATTAACAAATAGCATTTATTACTATTATATATGATAGGAATAATCACAGTTTTGTTGTTCTGTAGTAAGTTTTCATATAATTAGTTTTCTTGCATTTTCCATATGCTTGGTCAAGTTATCTGTATTAAAAACCTGCATTTAACATATTTGACATATTTTTAATCCTATTATTTGATCGAAATAATTTATATTTTAAAAATACTTAGAAATCAAATCGATTTAACATTTCTAAATTCATAAATATACTTTATTAAAAATATATCTGTATAAATGTATAAAATGAATGTATTTGGAAACAGAAAGAATATTCTTCACATCCGATTCTTAAAGATTATTAATGAAATAATAATTATTACACTAAAAGAAAAATTTTGATTTTTTAGCATTTAATGATAAGATAAATCTTACATGCAACAATTAAGGTAAGGCACTTAATTTTACAATCTATAATTTTTAAAAAAATATTTCCAAAGTATATGATTTTAGTTCAAAGAAAATTTTATTAATATTTATTATCTAATTCAAATTTTTTTCTATGTTTTCTAAAAGTTTGAATAGTACATTTCAAATAAAATTTTTGAGAACTAACATAACGCGAATTATAACCATTGAAATAATGGATTACTAAAGTCAATCCGTTGACCATTCTCGTGTATCTGTTACTTCAATTCATGTTGTAAATCAAAATTCAATTAAATAATTTTCATAAATACCACTGGGCAGTTTTTTTCATATCAAGAAATAAAGTTTAAAAAAATCGGCATGAAGTTCAATTTTATTCATATTTTTATTTAAAATTTGTACAAAATAAGTTACAGTTATAAATAATTCAATAAAATAAAAATATTTAAAAATTTTAACTTGCTTTTATTGACTCATTAAAAGAACAAATCATTATTATTTATAATAAAGTTATAAAACTTAATCGAAAAAGCGAAGATTAGAAGCTTTGTCTTAAATAACCTAATTAGAAGAGAAATTTAAATTGGAATTTTAATCACTTATAAATATTTATTGAGAGTTTAGAATTGACTTTGTCAGTCAGTTTTCCATATTTGTTTTCAGTAACTTACAAATTAGAGAAATTTTGTTTTCACTTTTATATTCAGGATTAAAATATATTCTTTTTATTTACATAAATCTTTTGATTTATTTTTAATATTTTCTACTTTTTATCCTTATATATTAAAGTTACCTATTGTCAGTAGTATGAGAAACTCTCAACTCTTTCACAAAAGTTCACATTTAGATGGTTCTTTTTACTCAGAATGAAAATTTAAACTGAACGACTAATTTTTAAATAATTTCTAAAGATATCCAATAGTAACATACTACAAAATTTCTGAATTTTAGTCCATCAAAAATTATAGAAAATTAATTTTCAAAATTCTATCCTCTTGAGCATGATAAAAGAATGTAAATAGTAATTATTCGACAGTTATTTTATTAATTGTATTTACCTTGTTAATTCATGATATATTTTTTAAAGAAAAATATTATTTTATTTATAAGCCCTTAATTGTTTAAATAATACGTGTAGATGATTTAAAAAATACATCGGCTTCTGTATTTTTTTGGCATTGCACTGTGGTGAATACTAGCCATATATACCAGCCAACATCCCTCGGACCGAAATGCACTTTCGGCCCAACGGATTTGGTGCTGGACTACTAATCAAAAGGTACGGAGATCGGGCCTAGCGTTATCCGCTAAACACACCCTAAAATGGTGACCCGTCCAACCTTGGATAAACGCAACCTTCGCACCAACTGTCGTGGCGCACTCTATCAGCGACTCAAAGCTTTAGACGCGCATTAAATACGACAAGTTGTTATCGTTCGCAAGCTTCACAGAGGAGATACTCTGCGGTGAATACTATCCATATATACCAGCCAACATCCCTCGGACCGAAGTGCACTTTTGGCCCAACGGATTTGGTACTGGACTACTAACCAAAAGGTACGGAGTTCGGGCCTATCGCTTTCTGCTGCACCCTAAAGCACTATAGATTCAGAGGACTCATTAAAGGCATTACAGCTCTTCGGTGGTGAAAGTAAAAGCATAAATAGTTAAATATGAGTTTGGGTTTTATAATAAAGAAATTACGTGTTTAAGAAATAAAGTAAGAATGTATAACATCAAAAATGTTTATACTAGATTAAGTATAAAAATGCAGAATGGTACCTCTAAAATTTTCTCACATACCCTTTTGTAAAATTGAATATGATTTTCAGACGTATTTTTCAAGATAATTGAAAGCAAATTCGAATTAAAACAGCAATAGCAGTCACTGAATTACATACCAATTTTGAAATATTTAAATCATTGCTTTTTGGATTTATTTCGGTTCATCGGCTTCTGAAGATACAAAACTCCAGACTTTCACCCTCCTGTTCGAGTTGGCTCAAAATTTCAATTTCTTTACACAGATTTAGAATATATATATATATACAATATAGACAGATTAAATCTGTGTACTGAATTTTATCCTACGTGATCTCTTTGTATTACAATTATTGTTCTATATTATGTTCGAACATTCAGACAGATAGACTCCCGAACAGTTTGTTCAAACTTGGATCCCCAAATTTGATAGAAAAATCGTATACTAGATATTTATCTGTCTATCCCAAAGCTTTGTTGAATAGACAGATGAACGAGCATTTAATAAAAATATACTCTTCAAAATCTGTGAGTTTTAAAACATGAAGATTTCTCTATCTCGTTTTTGATTTCTTTTATTGGTTCGATATGTTCTTTAAAGTTAGTATATATGAAATTTCATCTAAAGTCATCGTACATTGTATCTTAAAATGTTTTTCGCTAAAGGCCAAATTGTTTTAAATCTGATCTTTTATTTAAATAGTATCTAATCAGGCGACACTTTCCGTTTAGGAAAGAAATTATTTCATTAATTCGTTAAAAATTCATAGAGTTATGGATGTAATTTTTTTATTACATATACATTAAATATCGTGCTATAAGGATTTTAAACAATTTTATTCCAACTAATTGTTTTGAAAAATGATTGTTCTTTAATGTATGTAAAATTCAACATCTGTAGTTCGAATATTCCGTTGTCAAAATGACGAGTGAAAAAACAATTAAAGAATTAAATTATATATTTGTGGGAGATTTCAAAGGAATTTAAACTAAGGAATTTGAAGAAAAAAAATAATGGAATTATTATTTTTTTTTTCATTTTTTTTGATCATTAGAATTACTTACTTTCTTATTTGATTCTTTTTTTAAAGTTGTGATGTTTTGGAAAATACAAATAAAAGTGAAAATAAACCGTCACTTGACTCACAACTCTATTCAGAAAAAAGTACTTTCTGATAAAGATATTTCTTACCCACTTCTTTTTATATACTGGAAATATTTTTTACGAGCGTGCTGCAGAAAAAATTACGCATAAAGGGATGGCATTTTTTGGATGCTTACCAAATCCTCTTTCCTTCGGAGTTAAAGTGAAATAAATCCGCACTTTTATTATTTTTAGGCTTTCGGAAATATATGACTTCGAACGCCCATTGCTTGGATGGACTATTAATACTAATCTATGCAATTAGAATTATAACTTTTCTTTAAGTGGTAGGAGTTATTTTGGTTATCGATTCTCCTGTTTTGGATTATGTTTTTCGTTGTTGTTATTCCGTAACATTTAAACGGTTAGGATAAAAAATTATTAGATTTTTTCTTCTTTTGCTGTTGTATCTTTAATATTCTGCGAAATGAAATGAAATGTATTTGCTCTACGTAAGTTACGAAAAGGTACTTTTTTGAAAGTTTAGATCGCTAATTATCTTAAATCATCACTAATAAATTTTATAAAATTTTTAACTTGTGTACATTAGATGAATAATAAAAAGCAAATAAAAACTATTTGATTTTCAGCTAATAGATTTATCTCTATATTATAGTTCTCTGATTGCAATTCCTGTTATTATTTTAGCTTTTATAAAAATAAAATACTTTCTTCAAGTGATTTTTGCCATTAAAAATTAATTATTACATCTAATTGCAAATTAATACTATGCAATTCGACATACGAATTGAGCACTCTATTGCTAGCGAACTAAAATATTTCCACTTTATGGTAAAAAAAATAAAATAAAACAACTATCTAAAATGATATCTGAATTCAAGTTTATTTATTTTTATTAAAAAATTTAAAGATAGTAATTTTTTTTAAATAATATATATTTTTACGCTTTATTGAAATTTAGCTGTAAGCAATTGTTTTTGATAAAAATCATTACTATTCAGGAGAAATTAATGCTTTCTTTCTTTCACGTAAAAATCGAGAATGATAGTAAAGAATTTGAATAGAATAAATGAAATAATATTCTTAATTACCTTTTTAAATTTGTAAAATATGATTTTAAACAGAAACATTAAAGAAAAAATATCTTGACAAATTGATTAAGCAAGTTATTTTTAATGTTATTTAATAACATGTATTACCATTTAACTGTTTTCTTGTTTACAGATTCCATAGTTAATTAAATTTATAATTATTATTGATTGTTATTACAAAAGTTTAAAAGTTTTTACTTTCAACAAATAGACATTTTTACTTTTAACACTAACATTTTAAGTTAATACTTGATTTATATGCTACACATCATTACTCTTTTAAGTTAAAATCAATTTCTAAATCTCTTAATTAAACAATTATTTTTCTAAAGTGATTTCTAAAATCCTTTTACTTTTTATAATAAAAAAAAACTTTTTCAGATTCAAATAGCTTTTAAATCAATTTGATTTATAATAAATGTATTTTACTTTTTATTCAATGCTTTGTTATGGTCCAATTATTTCTGTAAATGGTTTAGAAAATATTTCTACTTTTTAATATAAACATAATAGAAGATTGTTTTCTTCAGATTCGACTAATAACTCTTAAACTGAAAAGAGAATCTGTTGATTTTACATTTCATTAAATAAATTTAATTCGATTAATAATTTTCAATTGTAAACAACCACCAAATAATTATGTTAATAGTAAGAACACAAAAAAATAAATTCACTTGAAATACGTAATTATTAACTTACACATAATATGCAGTAAAACTTGGTGCATTTTATAATGAAAAGGATAACATTTGGGATAATCGTTTCATTCATTATGACCTAGTATTCAGTGGCTTTCTGTTAGATATCCATTAAATCCCGGAGAAAACTGACATTTTTATTCAAAAAAGTAAAAAAAGAAATTCATCTGTTTTGTTTCCCAAATAGTCCCATTTTTTCAGATAGCAAAAATTCTAATTGTTGTCTACGAATTATAATCTTTATAAACTATTTTCAGGATAAGTTAATTATTGCAATTCATATGAATTAACTTTTAATGACAATATTCAATTAATCGTATTAAATTAATGAAGATTTTGCAATCATCTTGATATACTGTAACGTTGAATCCCAAATTGAGGGAATATCTGTAAAACCGAGGATTTTTTTTCACTAAAAGGCGCAGCACATACCCATTTTAAACTCTATTATTATTATTTTTTGATCGACAACATAACTTATCTCAATTTTCCAAATTCTCTAAATCGCAGAGGTTATGTATTTGAAAGCAATATTAAATAAATTTAACTTCTTTTTACATCTGGAATGAGTATTTGGTCTCATAATCAAGTCAGATGTGGAAAATGTCTGAATTGATTGTTTCTAGATGTGATTTTAAAAAGAATTAAATAGATAATGCTTATTGACTATCTTTGGAACGGTGTTTACCATTTATAAAGGGGTGATACGAACAAAAGGTTGTTTTTTATTATTATTTTGATTATTACGTTAATAAATTTAAAAAAAAAAGACACAAGGTTTTTTGGATGAAAAAATGATGTATCTTGTTTTGGAAAATTCATTATTATTCTATTATATATTTTTAATATTCGTAAGAAAAAATTTTTATAATTTAATTATGTCCAATTTATTGCCATGTTAATTAAAATATACGCCAATTTTATTACTTTGAAATTTATATGAAAAATTCTTTTGTAATGTTTGATGAAATATTAATGTAGAGAAATAAGTACTTCTCACAAATAACTGTTGCCTACGCCGGGATTATATTGCTGAATTTTTTTTTAAAATCTTTTTTATAGATTTTAAAATGCATTATTTCAAAAAATATTCCAATCTATAGTTTCAAAACATTTTTGCTATTTCCTTGCGAAATAATACATCATATTCTTTAAATAAACCAAGGTTTGTCAAGTCATACGCTAAGGTAATGAAATCCTATTTCGAAATAACAACACTGTTTCTTAATTCCCCCAATAAAGCAAAATTTTAATTGATTTCAATGAACTGCTATAAATTCCTTGATTATTTTGAGTTAATTTATTTCTTATAAAGCAATATTTTTATAATAGAATAAATTTTATAGTTTTCATGTGAAATTGCACATTACATTCTTTGAATAATTTATTATTTTAAAACTTGCGAGAGCAAATATTAAATTAAAACCCTTTAAAAAAAAGTAAAAATTGTTCCTTAATTCAATCAGAGAAGCAAATGTTTTTTTTCTTTATTTTTTTTATAAATCCTAGTACGAATATTTTGAGCTAATTTGTATTCAAGAGCGTCCTTTCTAAGAAACATCATTATACAGAGCGAATTTTATACTACGGGAGATACACGAAAAAGGCTCAAGTAGCGTAAAATTGAAATAAAATCTCCTGAGAGAAGGCGCGTTTTATTTTTATTCTTAATAACAAAACACACTTTAAGCCTCGTTCAAGAATCTAATTCCAAATTTAATTAGTAAAAATATTTTAACAAAGCAATAAGGCGTCTTGAAACACTTTTTCAAAGCAAATAGTTCTAACGAACCGTGTTTTTATACTTATTTTTATTATTATTGGGTAGATGTCTTAATGATCCCGGTCCCGGATGAAGTCCTGATGTGGAGGTGTTCCTAGCTAATTCAGTCTCCTTTATCGTAATGAGAACAAAGCTTTCTAATGAAAGCTACCTCAGAAACATTACTCAGCAACTATCTGTGACGTGCAATTTGCTTGTCACTTAACGGAGAAACTCGGGAAGGAGAACTGCCTTTCGTTTTTCTTCACCAAGCCTGGATGGTAAAGCCCTTTTCTCTTGTTCTATCACTTTAGTGTTAGATATCGAGCTTTGATACAAGACATTTGTATTAATAATTATGGCTTTAAGCGATAGCGCTATCTAAATTAATCAATGGTTAGAATTTACTGAACGTATGTTTTATAGCTGGATTTGTGAGTACATGCATATGGGTTTTTTTTAAAAAAAATGGTAACATTTAAAGTGGTAATGTTTAATAAAGTAAAATAATGGTAATATTTTTGGATTCTTCTAGAATATGAGTAAAAGATTTAATTATATTATTATTAGCAAATAATGCCAAACTGTTACCATTATTAGTAGAAAAACAGTACTGCAAGTAGTAACTGTAACAGTACTGTAAACAGCTTTGATAGAAGACATTTGTATTAATATTTATGGCATTAAGTGATTGCGCAATCTAAATTAATCAATGATTAGAATTTACTGAACGTATGTTTTATTGCCTTTTATTACGGAATTAGTGAAAACACGCGTTTGTTTTTAAATATAACATTTAAAATGGTAATATTTAATATTTTAAAATAATAGTAACATTTTTGGATTTTTCTAGAATATGAGAAAAAATATTTAATTGTATTATTATTAACAAATAGTTTTCAAACTGTTACCATTATTAGTAGAAAAACAGTACTATTAATACGAAACTGTAACTTATTCAGTCACACATACCAAAAATTCACTTTTCACATGATAATATCAAATAGAGAGGATCGGCCAAGATCAATTTATCGTATGTAATCGATACAACTAGACATTTTAAGTTCTCTATTTATGGACGACAAAATTTTATTGCATTTCCTGAATTTTACAACCAAGTGGCTTATCTAAGCGTCTACCAAGAAAAGAAGTATGTTAAAAAATTACTTCCATCCAAAATTGCTTAATTTAAAAATCTAATGTCTTTGTTAAGTACTAAGAATTTGCAGGAATTGGAACATAAATTAAATTTAATCAAACACCTTTTTAAAAAACATTTTTGAAAAACAGACATTTTGTTAATCCTAATATATTATCTTATTTAGACTTCAGATCCATTTATTCAGAAGTAATGTTTATATGAAATTGAAATCAACTAATCAATAATATGGCATGAATTTTTGAAAACAATAAAGTAAAATATTGGCCATGTGAATGCGTATTATTCTAGCATTGTATTCTTCTGGCATACTAAGAAATAAAAGAAAATTCCGAAACAAATTCCAAGAGCGGAAACTTCAGTGAAATTGAATAAAGAACAGAAAAATGGAGTTTGTTGAATCTCGCGTGCACTATTTATTTTATTTAATAAATGCATTTTACTATTTTAAGACTTACTTTTCTAATCATTATAAGTAATCTAGAATGTTATATTTTCTTCCGTATTCGACAATAAATATATTTTTTGTATACTAAATCCAATTGTAAAGCAATAGCTTTTAAAAAGTCAATGCAATTGTAAGTTTTATAATTTGTTGGTTATTTATTTATGGAACTTTGTTGAAACATAACAGAAATAGTCCCCTCAATATCTCCTCACATACCAATCACCTCTGCTAAATGCCATTGTCGAGCAATAGCTAATGAAGGGTCAATGCAATTGTAAGTTTTAGAATTTGTTGGTTATTTATTTATGGAATATTGTTGAAACATCAACGGAAATAGTCTCCTCAATGCCTTTTTACATATCCCTTATTAAACACCATATCCTCCGTTCCCCCCTTGTTACCCAAAACTGGTCTCGGTAGAGCGGAATGTTTGCTGATTTTATAATTGGAATATGTATTTTAAACACCTTTTTTCCAACTAATTGAATTCAAAATTTGTCAAATTATACTAGCAATAACAAAATCACAAAATAATTTTTGATTATTTGATTTGTTTTGTTTGATTCATAGAATTTATTCACATACTGAAACTTTAACCATTAAACGATCAAAACTTAGACAGATTTAGTTCAAAAGTTGAAGATTATCAAATTTTAAGATACTAAACACGTGTATAAGCATTTATTTCTTAGCGATTTGGAGTTTTTGCGTTCGTTTGAATAACCAGACAGATATAATCTTAAAAGATTAATTTAAGATAACGTGCAGATTTACCAAATTTTCAAAGATTAATTTTCAGCTTTGAGTTTTCGTATTTACAAACAGGGATACATATTTGTAAAAAAAGAGTTTTTCTTTTTAGTTTTTTTTAGATCTGAAATATTAAAATTTAAAAAATAAGAGTTAGATTTTTTTTTTGAGAATTACAATATATATAATTTTATATACTTAGCACTCAGAAATTGTCGAGGATTAAAAAAATTGTAAAGAGAGTTACTTTTTTAAAAAATATCTATTAATAAATGCTATTTGAAAAAAATGAGTTTGTTATTTTTGGAAAATCCTCATTTATGAAGAAATATTACTTTAAGATAAATTAAAGATTTATATGAGATATATAAATTTTCAGGGTTATTAATATAATACCTAAATTAAATGTCTCCTACACATGCATAAAACTAGGGTCATATTAATGCAAATTCAATTTCAAAAGGACAATTGTTAACTTTCCTGGTTTAAAATTTTTCTACAGATTTTTAATCTAAATACTGGAAAAAATAGACAAAACAATATTAATTTTAATTAGTGTTCTTTTCCCCCAAGTCTAACAATATTACACGTTCTCTGATTCTGATATAAAACTTCAGTAATTTATCGACTTGAAGTATTTTAAAAACATTTATGTTTATTTATATATTACGAAAGAAGTCTTTTCTTGACTCGTTGCTATCAGCTATAACTGAAATTACACTGTCATATTTAAATATATATATTAAATGGATGTTTGTAACATATGGAACTATCTAATAACTGAATATTATACTTTATTTGTAATATAATGTAAATTTTAAACGTTATTGGTAAAATTTCCTGTATTAGAAGTTGAAATGTAGAGGAGACATGCCATAGAAAGAAAGAATTTATATAATATTTAAAAATAAAACAGATATTATGACAAAATAGATATCCATTAAATGAAAGAAAGATTCTATTAAGTATAAGTAGTGAAAATGTACAAGAATAACAAAAAAATCTATTATAATTTTTCCCTGAGAAATATATAACATTTTGTTTAAGTACATGCTATAATATATCAGTGGTTTCTTCCGTGTGTCATGCTTTTATTCAAATAACTAATAACTTTTAGGGGCCTACTAATTCAAAAAAAATATTAAACTTGGTTGTTACTTGATTACATTTTTTCTTAGAATTAATGATCTTAATTCAAATTAAACTATTTTTTAGAAGTCTAAGCCCACAGCTAAAAATAAAACGCTACAAAGACGCAAGGGAAATTTTTTAGAAATAAAATTCTTCATACTAATTTATTCTTTATAATGAAAATCCGTTATACTGTGCAGCATTTTGTAGCAAAGCCAAAAAGTTTTCTTCAGTTTGAAAGCAAAAAAATCAAGAAACAAGTGATTATATTTCTTTTCGCCTTTTGGGGATGTTGAGTTGTTTTCTCTGCATATTAATGCACCACTAGTTCTGAAAACAACTTTGCTTATTTTAAAAACGTCTCGTTCGGTTAGTTTTAAGCATCTGTAACTTTAATTTAAATAACTCAAGCGTTTTGTTAAAGGGCATTAACAGTACTTATTTTGTAGAATAATAAGATGTGAAATTAAAAATTATAATAACCTAAATATTCCATTAGGTTCTACTGGAATAAAAAACCGTTTCCTCTGACGAAATATTATGATACAGATTTCAACAATTTCAAAAAAAAAGATGTTTGCAATTGATTTTTCGTCAGTATCAATACAAAGTAGACTTTACTATTTAATAAAAACTTGAACAGAACATTAAACTTAAAAAGAGCTATCCGATAGATTTTGTGAGCTGAATCCTTCTTCTATATTTTATCTTCTGTGTGTTACATTGGCTGTAAATATTGAATTATTTCCGTTTTGTTTGCTTTGTATAGGCTATAAATAAATAATCGTGTTTGAGAGACATTTTTGAGAATCCCTGATGTATTTTTAACTTAGAGAAAACAATTTTTGGATTGAAATCAATAAAAAAAAGTAAACTGAACGTCGAAAAAAGTAAAAAAGAAGAAATTGTGTATTTTAAATATAATAATATCAAATAAGTATTCTGTTAAAACCATCCCAAATAGTACCCATATTTAATTGATATATCCAAAAAATTAATTCCTTTAATTTTGTTCATATTACATATATCCTTATTCAATGGACAATTAAAGAAGAGATAATGTATTTTAAATATAATAATATCAAATAAGTATTCTGTTAAAACTATTTCAAATAGCGCCCATATTTAATCGATATATCCAAAATTAATTCTATTAATTTTGTTCATATTACATATATCCTTATTCAATGCGCAATTAAAGAATTATTTCATTTCTATAATGCATATTAGATGAATACAAAAAAATAAATTATTGTTTAACCCTAAACTATTATTTAATAAAACGTTAACTAAAGAAACTTATCGGCTATATATTTCTCCACTATATTAATAGCATTAATTCAGTTATATTCCAACATTTAAACAATACATCTTATTATAGCAAATAAAGAAATGTTTTAATCTGAATAACAGATAAAGTATTCTGAATTGGTAAATATGAATCTAGAATAACAAATTCTTTCAATTTATAAAGCTAAGGGTGCTAATATTGTTATTTATTTTGAAATATTTGTCAAAAATGGAGGATGGCAGTTCATTTAAGGATCTTATTCGATACGAGTTGTTGTAGTTGGAGATCTTTAGCAAGTGTTTCTCAACAATGCATTCAAATTGAAGAGCTGTTGAATAGATATTTCTGGAAAATGGTGGATTGTGGATAGCAGGCAACCACTAATGATATGACCATTGATATAAAATGACTTAGCGAAATCGGTTAGTGATTATAATGAGGGACTCTATCATGCTTTGATGTACATAATATGCAATAAAGTAATGACCTTCATATTTATTTTAAAAGTAGAGAAAGGGTTATGAAGCAGATGACTATCAATTACATATTTAGGGGCAAACCTTGTAAACAAGAAATATATGACGAAGATGAACAAATGGTTAAACAACCGGGTGAAGAATATTTTTGCCGATTTTCATACATAAATAGATACTTTATATTATCATAATTAATACCTTAATAATTATACTTTATATAAATATAATAATTTAATACCTTATATAATTATAATTAATGTTATTTGAAGAATACAGGAAATTAACAGAAATGAAACAAGGAAATTGTTATGCAGTTGAGAACGAAATGATCTACTTGAATTAAAAAAACTCTTTATGAAGACTAATAACTAATGAAACAAATATTTAAAATTTTTGAAGGACAATTATAAATCATAAAACTACTACTAAATGATCTGCACAAACGTATGCAAAAATACTTTCGGAACTATAAATTATGGTATTAACAGAAAAACGAAGATTAAGAAATAATTCAAGAATAATTAAATAAATAAAAGAAATAAAAAAATAAGTTTGAATAAACTTATTTTCAAACAAGATAATTTAAAAACAGGAATACAGAAAAATAAATAATTTTGTTAAGCAAGAACTTAAGGCTTCATCTTACAGACATGAAGTAAAGGTAAAGTAATTTATTAACAAACCAATAAATAAGATACAGAAACAAGAAATACAGAATTAAATAGATAAGAAAGGGTCAATTAATTGCTTATTTCACAAGATAAAGTGAGTGTCTCTTAAGTAATATATATAGAAAAATAAATGAGATAACTCGAAAAAATTACTTCTATTTTTATTATTGAAAAGTTATGATACTTTGATGTTGCGAAAGGAATTTTTCCCAGAAGAAAAAAGTCGTTTTGTTAATTTAACCTAACGACAATTATTTTTTAAATAGCCAATGACTAATTATTTAAAAATCTACTTATTTTATAAAACATATTTAGCATTATACTTTTTAAATAATACTCTTTTCAAACAATTTTTTAAAAAAAAATCCGATTTAGAACTAATTTTTTTAATATTTATTTAATAATTTCAGACATAATAAATTTAATAAAATACAGATTAAATCTTTCAAACTAGTTAACTTTTACCATATTATATTCCTTGTCTCATACTTTAGATGGAATGAATGATAAATTTTAAAAGCAATTACAAAACTTCTTAAATAATGTGAACATATACTGATTAATGACGTTATCGTCATTTCTAGAATTTTAGTTTAAATTGTGTGGCAGCATAGTATTTAGTATTTAGCATAGGTATGCATCAAATTGAGCATAGAATATGCTTTTAAATTTTAAAATTTACATTGATATTTAAAAAGAAAGTATGGAGCAATTTTATTTGCTTGATGAGAAAAAAGTGAATGTTTGTTAAAATCCGACATGAAAACAATCTTCAAAACTTTTTTTTAAAAATGAGTAAGGAAGAAATTAAAAAGTGAGTAAGTAATAAGGAAAAATTATTTATTATTTATGTAGTAGATAACATTCTCCTTTTATTTTAAACTCTCATATTTCATAATGTTAACGTACATATGCGATTATTTCTTTATTGAAGAAATAAGTAACTGAATATTATTACATAAAAATATTTATTTGTTATTGAAACTAAACTCAAAATTCCCTACAAATTAAAATATTTCTTATTGTTCTAATGAATTTTCCTTTTTACTTCGAATTTTATTTAGAATTAATTGAAATAATTTTTTGTAGTCATAATTTTCTTTGATACAAGTTGCAATATCAGAAAAAATGAAACTTGTGTCTAAGTACATTGATAAACTAATTAAAGTAACGCAATTAATACAACATAAAAATTACTTATTTGTTATTAAAAGTAGACATAAAATTTCGAAGATATAAATTTATCATTCTAATTTTTTTTCATTTTTGCCTCCAATTCCAAGAAATATCAATTTAAATAGCGGCATTCTTCTGTTAGTTGGGCGCAGTCGAATATCGCCAAATAATGTAGAATATTGCCAAATTTTTTACAGCGATTTTAAAGCGAGAAATCGCCAAATATAGTAGAATTTTACGAAATTTCTTTGGCGATATTTTTGCTGGTGCCCGGCTAATTGAAAAATGCATAAATAGTTATTGGTGGTCATATATGCTTGACACAATATCAGAAAGAATAAAAAATTGCTTCTGTGTACATTGCTAAACTAGTTAAGATAACACAATTTATACAAATAATGTGCATTAATAAAATTCATGACGAAATGCAAAAATCTAAAAAAAGAACAAATACAAAAAAAATCCAGAAAAGGTAATCTCAACAAAAGGTGAAAAGCAACCGAAACAATTTTAATGACATCGTTGGAATGAGCAGCAAACGTAACGCAAAAGGTAATTTGTGGACCAAACTTTTCCAGGGCTTCATTAAATTATAAAATAACCAGCTGTATCAGGTTCTTCCTAGACAAAACAGACTTTCATTTATGCGATGCGTTGAAGCTAATTTATCGCTTCTTCAATTTAATTAGGGAAGGCCTCCTAAATTCATTCTAGCGTTAAAATAATGAATATGCGAATAAATAACACAATTACATACAAATTCGATTACGAATAATAAAGGTAATTGTTTCTCAAAAAGGAATTCCTCGGTAAATAAATAAGGGAGCCAATGTATGATTATGTTGAGGATGTTAAACTAACTAATTAAGGTATATGCTAATCAATAACATCAACATAAGAATTTATTTATTACATGTGAAATCATATATTATTTATATTACATATTCTATTTAGAAATGATTGAATAATTTCGAAATTAAGTTTTTTTTTTGTTAATTGATAATGATAGATTGTTATTTTCACATGTCATCATATAGAATCCAATATTAATCAATTATTTGTTTGTTAGAAAATTTTCTTAAAATAGAAAACTAATTTAATCTGACAAAATTGATTTCTGAACGACATTTCAAATGGTGTAATGTATATTTGTGGCAAAAAAATAATCTTAAATTCATTTGTATGTTTATTTTATTATCAGAAAAAAAAACTGGATTGTAGAATATAAATTAATGTATTTAGAAATTATTAAAAAAAGAAATGAAATGAAATAGGCAACTTCCAAAAGATAAACTTTTTTTTTTGAGTTTGGATTATAATGCAGTAATATTTTTAATCTTCATTATTAAAGAATTCATTACCAATATTTTCCAATTCTATGAGACCAATTAATGCCACCGTTTATTTTATTACATTTCTCATGATGGCACAAACATATTTCTGAACAATAAATTGATCTCAAAATAATGATATAAACAGTAATTAAATAATTATGTAAAATTAATTAAATATTATTAATTTAATATGGATGATATCAATAATTTGAAATTTAAAATATTTATAAATTTTTTTGTCAATATTTAATTAAAATTAGCAGCAAATACTACTTTTGAAGTTAGATAGCTAATAAATTTTTTGTTACCGCACACTCAAAAATTGTACAATATTTATGGTTTCGAATTATACAAAATTCCCTCTTTCACCCTTTGCAATCGGAAAAGTAATTCGATGCATAATCATTCAATATGCAAAGGCATATTTATTGGTCCAAGTGTGTGTGTGTGTTTAAAATTAAATTTCTCCGTCTTTTTACCATTCTGTAGGTATTTTAATGATCAAAATAAAAAAAATAAATAAAACGTCAAAATGATGCACCGTCTTGAATGGTGCCTAAGAGGTGCCATCGAATACAAAGGGTTAATAAACGAATTATTAATAAGATAAATAAGAAAATATCAGTTTAATGTGTATCAACCTATTTTTTACAGATAGTCCAAATGCTGAGCTTTATGTTTTGTATCTTTAGTACGAGTAGAAAAAGAGGATTCATAATTAAACGGTACTCAATTTTCAGAGCAAATTTACCGTGAGATATGATTAATATTCTATTACATAACACGAAAAATGAGATAGAATCGTTTGACAATGACTGGGTATCAGATTTTATTTTCTAATAACATGCAAATAGAGTTATTTTTTATTATTTCATCAGTTTTACCCATATTAAACATTTAAGAATAAATTTCAGAATTCAGTACTCAGTGTGGAAGACTATAGAAGTCATTCACAGTAAAAAAATAATCGAATAAAGTATGAATGGATTATTTTTAATCATAGCATTTTTTCTATATTTCCGACATGAAACTTTACAGAAAAAGTTTAGATTTTTATTTATTTATTTTTTCTTTTTGTAATAGCCTGAAAAAAAATCCGAACTTAAATAAGCAAAAACTACTTCCTAACACCCCTCTCAAACACACATATTAGGATAGAATGACGAATTTGAAATCAATATTTAAGCATATGCAAGAATAAAAAAAGAAAAATCAGGTAAATAACTAACTATTTAGAAGAACCTCATTATACGGATCATTTCTTAAATTTTATAAATATATACTCATAAAATATTAAAACATACAGCAACATATTCTTTTTTAAAGAAAGTTACTATAAAAAGAATAAAACATTTGACTTCTAAGAAGTTTATATTTGAAGTCATGGGCATGGTAAATGATTTGTCTTAGTAAGACAATCAGTACTTGTTTCATATTTACAGAAACATCATAGATTATCAACAATAGGTTCAATTAAATCTTAATTGAAAAAAATAACACATACCCTCCACAATACTTTTATTAAAATATCATTAACCCCTTGAACGGAAATGACGAGTACAACTCATCATAAACTTTCCTGAACAAACTGACAATGACGAGCTGGACACGACAGAAATTATTGAGGTTTGATGCTTTTTTTGAGAGAAATATTTGTAAGTCATATCGATTCTATTGCTTTGATATGCTTGTGTGCATGCTTCTAGTTACCGTTAAAATGTAATTTGTATAAATCTATATGTATAAATAATAAAACACGTACTTACTTTCACTTAAATATTATGCAGAACTGTAATATTTTGATTAAACATTAATGAAGAATTAACCGACACTTATATATGTATATATAACAATAAACATTCATATAAATGTGTGATACAAATATTATTTTTAATAATAACAAATTATTTGAGCAACAAAACCGTAAGTTTCTATATCAATCCCTCCTCTTATAACTAAGAAAATTAAATAGTCTCCCAGAACAGTGCTGACTGAAAATAAATTGGCGTTTAAGGGGGTTAAGAACTATGATATTTTCGGAACATTTCCGAAAACCAAGTCAACCATTATAAAACAACTATTAAATATAGCTATCCCTAACAATTCGCAAACCTTTCCCAGTCTCTTATCAATCATTTATTGTCGTCAGAGTGTTTGCGAAGCAATTCTCTATTCGAGATAAGACGGGGCTGGCAACCGTTCAGACGAATCGGAAGTGTGCGGATAAGACCCGGCACGTCGTCTCCAAGGCGATAAAGCCTGTTATTCAGTGGCCCGGTATCTATCTACTTCGGGTATTATCGGAAGAATCATAACAACCACCTAATGGAATCAGATTATAACAGGGAATAACAATGGTTTAATGCGGTGCACCTCATGGGCCGATACCATCTCAGATTCGATCGATGCTTTTCTGAGTGTTCCATGCACCCCCTTCAGCGGTGAATTTTTCGTTATTTTTAGCAGATCATCAAAGTGTTATGGGAGAATGGAGAAAAGTTTACCTTAAGCGACTTTTTCCCTCATTATCCCTCGGTTGTTGGAAAAGTGGTAATCATACACGAGTGAGCCATTTTCCGCTAATGTTGTCATAGGAACTCTTTTTTTACCTTCCATCATCTTTTTTTCTTTTCTTTCAAAGCACTTTTATCGCTCTCTTACTTGCGAGTAGGTTAGATTTTACTCCACCAAAAAGAAGGGGGGGTCCTTATAAAAACGATAAATAAAGTGAGAACGTTTTTTATTTGCTTATAGTTTCGAATATAAAGCTCAAGTAGGTCATCACATTTTTATAATTCTCGGGGATAAAAAAATCCTTCAGAATATATGCGCCTGATATAAATTCAATTAAAACTCCATAATGGTGATTAGAATGGATTTTGAATTCTCAAATGCTTTTCAGCGATAAGGAAGTAAAATACAGCATTAGTATTAGAAATGAGCACTGATAATAGATGTGAAAATAGTTTAAGTCGCCGTAATGAAGTTGCTCAAAATCACTTGAAGAATACTTGAAATGTATCTTTTCTTTTTTGGATGATTCTTATCACATCTATGTGGAAATAAATGCTCCAAAACAATGGCAATCTCTCCCCATAAACTTCTGAAAGCTATAATATTTTTTTCTGAACCGTACATCATTCAATATTTGGATTATTCATATTACATCTGTATGAGAGTAATTGGCCCGTCTTTAGAAGTGACTAGGACAGTGGTCGGCAAAGTGCATGTGGCTCTTTGGCTCCTTAAGTCGATTTATTGTTCGCATTGATAAATATTTATTAAGTACGAAATTTATTTTTATTTAGTGTACTACTTATTTAGTGTAATAAAAGTTAATAAAAGAGCATATTTGGCTCCCATTTTTTTAAATTTTAAAGTTCATATTTGGCTCCCATTTTTTTAAAAAAAACCAGTGTAATGTTCATATTTGGCTCCCAATTTTTTAAAAAAAATCAGTGTAATGTTCATATTTGGCTCTTTGGCTAATATATTGGCCACTGGCCTAGGACATCGATGCGATATGTATTCTGTGGAGTTTAGGTTTCCAAAATCTACTGCCCAATTTTGAAACTGTAATTTTCCATTGACTCTTTTATATAAAAACACTTTATGGTGACTTTACAAAATATTTTATTGATTCAAACTGAAATTGTTATATATGCCATTTACAAATTATATTTTGCAACAAAATGTCATATTTCGTTCATTTTTCAAGATATTATGACGATAATTCTAATGTTTTGCTGAAAAAAGTTTATAATATTTTGATATAACATAAGTGATATGCTCATTAAAAGAACAGAAAACTTCTGCATATGGTTGGATAAGTGATCACATTCATCATTGATATCTTATGGTTATAAATACATTTTATTCCTATACTGCTTTACATACGGTTCCTATACTTTTTTATCCTTCATAAAAAATCATAAGTCAGCTTATTATTAACATGCGAGAAAACTTGTGGGTATTCAATATTATTTTTAGAGAAACCTATCTACGACCATTCACGAGACATGCTACACAGCTTCTCTTCTCAGGTTGTGAACAAGAAAGAGGGCAAGACATTGAGTTCGCACCGTCTTAACAGTCCAGGAAGATGGCTCTTAATTCCTGGGAGTGACGCTAGATTTCGAACTTATTCACAAACAATAATTTGAAATGATTCATAGTAGTGTAAAGGTAGTTATATTTACCATTATTATATTTATAGAATTAGTAGAAACTTTCTGCTCAGTAGTTACAGTTCTTTTTAAATTCAATATTAACTCAGTAGAAAGAATTATTTTTACAAAAAAGGTAAAAACAAAATTATTGCACATTGCAATACATTAACCATTGGCTGAAATTGCAAAGACCGTACCCAAAATATCTAAAGATGAAAGTAGAAATTTAATCAATTGAATAAACAAATCATTTTTTATGATAATAAATGAAAAAAAATTAAAACAAAGAATCTTTGACTGTCTGGGTTAAAATGATGCTAAATGTTGCATTTAAAGCAATAAAACATTTCTTTGTCACATGATGTATTTGACCTCTTTCGAATGTAGGCATCGACGAAATAATTCAATCGCATTGAGAGTAACGATTGAACTTCAAAGAAATGAAGCCATGATTAATGAAGACTGATGAATAAAGTCAAGATGAATGAAGACGGATGAATAAATTCAAGATGAATGAAGACATTTGTTGATAAGACTTCTTGAATTTCTAGAAAGAACTTCATGAAAGTAAATATCTTATATTTTAAACATTGAATTTTAATACACCCAATATCTTTCACTAACACTTGAATATGAATCCCCTAAACTAGAGTTGGCATCAAAATACAATAATGATTATCTGCTGAAATTAAGAAAGCAAAAACATTTATATATATGTTGCTGTTTTTGTCTTTGTTTCTCATCCATGTGATCAACAGAGTTAGATTCAAATTGCTCATTCTTAGGAAGTCCAGCACAAAAAAGAGGATGATGAACCATGTCCTACCTGGTAAGCCCATACAAGTTAAAATGTGGCCAGGAGAGGCCCGTGCAAAAGAACATTTAGTGCATTAGTTTGAACTGTTTAGCACCTCCGACAAAAGTCATTGATAATTGCTGGGCCACTAAGGAAACGAGTAAGAGCAGTTTGGTCTCGTCTTTTTTTATATCTAATATAGATAATGAAACAGTAAAACTAAAAATGCAAATCCTTTTTGTAAAAATGCCATCTCCACAAAATGGATAATTTCTTGATTTCATAAATCTTCTGTGTTTCATAAATACTTCTATATTCTGATGTTTAAATTACATCACGAGAAAGATAAAATGTAAATTTCAGCGACTTCTAACAAATGAGTTTTATGAAATTTGCATTTGCCACGACTTGAACGATCCCAGGATTTAAGACAAAGAGTACGAGAAGCAAAAACAGGTTCCGAATCAAATAAGGCCCAACTTTTATCTTTTCAATACCGTGCTAAAAATTCTAATCAAACCCGAACCATTCTATTCTAGAACGAATCCAAATATACGTGTATGGAAATTTAGATTTTTTTCTTTTTGGATTGAAATGAGTCTCTTCAGAAGCTGTGCATTGCAGAAAGTAAAATTTATGCTTACAAAATACAAAGGAGAAGACAAAGGAGAAATTTTTCCTGGGATTCACATTTCACACAGGTGTTGTAGCTTCAGAATAAAAATACTCTTTTTAGCATAACTTTCAGCTTTCTTCTGAATATATTTAAAGGCGAAAGGTTTCTCTATAGATTATTTTTTTCTATCGGAAGATTTGATTTTTTTAAAATTATTTTCGGGCGAAAATTAAATTCCGGCCATTTTTTTTCCTTTTTAATAAAATGAATATTTAATACATCACACAATGCACCTTTATCTTTTGTCGGTATGTTGAAACCTCTTTATTTCAGGGAGTTATTTTTTACAACAAAAAATAAAAGTAAATGAATTGATTTCACATTTTGTTTGCTCATCGGCGAGAATTTTTCTTTACTTAATAACTGCTTTGTGTTGATAGTTTTAAACATTTTTCAAACTGGAATTTCTCGGATCCATAATAGTCTTTTGTTCTGAAAAATGTTATTTTGTAAAGATTTCGTCCATGTCCTATACAAAAACTGTTTTTATGATAGATATTTAGAAGTCTTAAAACATCGTGTTGTTTATTCATAAATAAAATACTTTTTTAAAAAATAATGCTCTCCAGTTACTTTCATATTTTCCTTATTTAAAATATGTGTTTCAAAATGTTGAATTCATGACTAAAATTTAACATAGCGAAAGGGATTTTCTTTGCTTAAATCGATATAATTTCATAAAACAAAACTATCTAGTGAGTTTAACACTAACGATTCAACAAGTTCAGAAATCAATAACGGAGCCTGATTCCTCAGAAACACAAATAAAAAAACATCAAAGCAAAAAAAAATATTATTGTAGAAACGAACATTAAAAATAGACAGAGAGAAGCAGCTTTACTGAGAAGGAAACTATAGTTGTCGCTCCCCGATTAACATTTCAAAGAGGAAATTCTATTATTTTCCTTATTTTAGCTTTAGATATTTCTTACAAGCATAAAATATTCCATAAGAATCATCTACTCTCGACTCCTAATAGAGATATTGCCATAAATCTTGTATTTTCTAGAGCCTTCAATTTTTCCCCTCTAGTTTATTGTTAAGACAGGAAAGCATTGATATGACATTCATTCAGAATATTTTTTTTGCAACATATGCATTTACTAAAATATTAACTGTGAAGGAAATTAGTATTAAACATTCGTAACAATAATGAATGGTTAATCCACGTCTATAGAATAATATAATCACTGCCAATGATTTTGAAAAAAACATTTAATTTTAATCCTGGGGAAGTAGTAGTCAATTTTGAATAGCACAGAGATCTATCTCCTACTTTCAGAGTGTTTCCATATTTTTGCACCGTTACGCATCATCTTGCAAGTATTTTTGTTCCAAAAACATTTTTAGAAGTAAATTTAAGCTGGATTTAAAATAAGAAATCTCTGGCTTGTTATCTCAATATTATTTCATCAGGCATTTTTAACTCATTTTGCTTTAACAAAAATTTCTCGCATTAATTTCGCTGTAATCTCAATATATGATATTTCAGATTTGATATTTAAATGCTATAAAACTTCGAATGATTTTTTTATATATTTATTTTCTATTTACATTCCATTTGATTTAATACCTAATTTTTTAACTAAAAAAAGTATTTTCTCAAACTATTCAGTATTCCTGAATTTGCAATGCGTTTCCAGCTATTTAAGGGATTTAATAAAAAATTTTTTATAATTTACTTCAATTTAAAAATAAGTTCTAAAACTGATTAAAAAATAAATATATATATATATGAAATGCCAAACCTTAAGTTCAAAATTTATTATAAAGTATTAATTTACTTCTCAAAAGAAAGATTATTTAATGTTTCAATTTTCCCTTATATTGTCGATATATTATTTAATTAAGATTAAATGTTTCTTCTTGCTTTATATAAAAATTCATTATGTAATAATTAGTAAATAGCGTCTATTATTTTATTCTTTAATTTAAAGATATCAGACAAGTTAATATTTTCAACATAAAATTTATGTTATTCATGATTAGGTTACAAGAAGATGTTCGTAATACCTTCGAGATTTAAAAAAAATCAAGTAAAATATGTTATTTAGGAATATGATTTTATTCTTGATTCTAAAGTATTCAAAAAGTTAAAGCACTTTTAGCATACGTTGTAATAACCTATTATTTTGCAACTATACAAGTATTAATCTATAATTTGGAATCACAGTTTTGCTTACCAGAACGAACAACAGATATGCATCCAAAATTTTAATTGTAGGGGAAATGATTACATTAATTATTAATTCCCCGTTTTAAAGCAACACTAAAGACTATTTAGGTATGGGTCTTGTAATTTTTAATCGCGGTCAGATAACGATAACAAACACTGAGCCGATAGCCCCTCTGTAATCTTCCGCACCACACCAGAAGGAAACAATTGGCCCCGACATATTTAAATACACCATACCCACTTACACGAAGTTTTTCGGTGGAATAGTGTCCAGAACCTGAAACTTTCAGGTTCTGAACCACTTATCACCAGATAACTGCAACCCCAAACAAGTACTGAAGTAAACATCAATTTGTTAAAAAAATTAAATTAAAATGTACCCCTTTAATATATATCAATCGAATCCGTGGATTCATATAAGCAATCGGCATATGAATCCTTATTAACTTTCATATCAGTCTACTTAAATTATAAATTTTGGGTCAATGTACGCTATCTAGAACAAAACAGAAAGCTTTAACTCACATAAACAAACTTAATTGTTAAAATAATTCATGACCACCCATAAATATAACTGAAATAGAATCTTTAAAATTCATTAAGTAATATTTCGACAGCGTCCTATAATAAGTCTCATCGATAAGTTCACGTTTCCTTCCTTTCCGGGGCAAAGTGGCACAAGTCCACACCTTTCAAAACCCCATACTTTCCAGACAAAACAGATCATGATTTTTCGAAACTAAATTAATGCCCGCTGTCAAGTTCTTCACTACTTCCTCCGTAAATATTGCCATAATCACTTCTAAGCTTTAACGCCTGCGTCTGGCCAATTAATCATCTCACTCCAACTACCGTCGTCGAAGGGCGCAAGAAAATTTAAGCATCTCCCTTCAACTCTTCGACAGAACGCACTTGTTTCAGTAAGGCTTAAAAGGAGATTATGCGTCCCGGTTGCTTTTATTCTTTGCGTGTTTTGGCTTTGGAATACACGGAAAGTGTCTTTCAGGTGATGGTTAACGTTAAATTTACACAATTTTCCAATTAGCCTTACTGCTTGTGTTCTGGAGAAATCAGTTCTCTGAATTTAGAGATCTGCTGGTTGGGTTGAGATGTTTCATAACATGATGCTTTTCGCTGTCTTTAATTGAGCGTTAATTAAAGCATGTACCTGTCCCATGTCTTTCTCATTTCTTCTTTTTGAAAAAGCATTTCGAAATCTAATAAACTGTAATCAAACTAAATTATTAGTCAATATGTTTTCATCAAGTTTCATCTATTTCGGTCTCTGATGAGGATTTAATTACTTTTTTTACTGCTATATGTAAGTTCATGAATTAATGCAATGATCAAATAACAATAATTTTGGTATGAAAAATCTCATAATTTATGTAAATAGCAAACGGATAAATTTAGTAGTCGTAACACTTCGATACAATTCTTCAACAATGTCAATTGTTTTAGAATTGTCAAAGTAATGTAAATTCTGTGCCAATAAAATTCTCTGCTTTTAAGACCAAAGGAATTCCTTCCATATTTTATGTATGAAATTAATTTCTTTCTATTAATGAAAAGGCGAATCAATGTAATACGCATAAAACAAGTTACATAACAAACAATTCCTGTTCAGGTAATAAGGAAAAATTTAGAAAGTTAAGAATTTTTTAAATTTTAGTTACTTTTTATTAAATAGTTCATTCCACTTAGACTGGTAGAGGGTAGATAGATTAGGATCCGCAACAAAGGACTTCGAACCCATGCAACATATTTAACTCTAGCTCAGCCAGAAGGAACTCTACAAGGCGACGCGATTAGCTTGTTTTATCTGGTTAGAAAGTTAGTTTAAATCTTATTGGCTGATAAAATCAGTTATCTTTGATAATAAGAGGAAAATAGATCGAAATGGCAGAAGAATTTGAAATTTTTAAAAAAATAGGGATAACACTGTATTTTTCATTCAAAACAGTAAAAATCTTAAGTATCGCTAGAAAACACCTATAAGTGGCGAAATGGGTTACATTTTCATTTCTCATTTGTTTTACATTATTTCTTACGTATATGGAATTGTTTTTCTTGTTAATGCCTCTTACAGTGAAAGAAATATAAAAATGTTCATAAAAGGATTATTATAATATGGAAGAAAGTTAGGTTTTAAGAAATAAGCAATACTGAGAAATATTCTTTGAGTGTATCTCTCGTTTTAAACTTTAATAAAACAATAAAATTCTCAATCATATATAATGTTTAAATAAATTTCATGAAAAAAACTATTTAAAAATAATAATTTTTATTTTTTTACTATCATATTTATGTTGTTGTTACCAATGGTACTTGTCATGGCTAAGCACGCTGACCACCATCAGCGGTTTTAAGCCAAAAGGAGCGTCTCTTGTTTTTGAAGTAGCGCCAACTAGGGCCAAGAGTACGACTTAGCTACACACTCATCACATTCGCTTGCACAACCTTTATTACGGGGGGTTGGACATTCACACACCTCATAAATAGTACAGAGAAGAACTATCATGCCCTAAACGGGACTCGAACCCGGGACACCCAGATAATGAGGAAGACCTCCCCACCAGAACGCAAGCATCATATTTATTACGAATACATTGATATTTTCAGGATATATTATATATTATTTAACATGAAGTATTTATGATAGAAATTATTTAAGCTCTGAAAATGAAAATCTTCAACAAATTACAATAACTTATGTCAATATATTTCGACTCAATGATGGCCTGAAAATTACTTCGGCAACAAATTCAGAATTGTAACCATTTAAAGTCTGTGTCTATAGAATTGTAAAACCTGGCTCACTTCTACAAAAAAGGGCATATTTAATATGCAATTGTTTTAATTTACAATATAAAAATATTAGTAACATTAAAATTATCATAATTAATAGAAAATACTATATTTAAATATATAAGGTAAAATGACTAATTTTTATATTTTCTTATAAGCAAATATTATAATTATGTCAAATGAATTGCCTTTTCTAAAGAAAAAAAACTAGATAGAAATAAAGTATTAATCATTTTTAATGCTGGTTAATTGATGATAACTGGTAGAGGTAGGTTTTTTTTATCTATAGCGCTCATGTAACTATAACTTTTATATATAACTCAGTTTCAAAATTAGCTGATATATTTACTCAGCATAAAAATATACAGCCTATAAAATAATTTAAATGAATGATAATCATATATTTGTTTTGATCTACTTCTAATTTATGTAAATTTTCTCTTATTATATTGAGGTATTTTTTTTATAAAATGACTTTATAAGCGACTGAATTTTGATTAATTACAAATGTATACTTATATTTTTCACAACAGCTTGGAAATAAAGGTAATTGCAGGTAGAAAATTCTGAATAATCCTATTTTTCGTATAACCAACATTTATTTTATCTATGTTCTTTAATGCAATATATAAGCACAGTTCATCATAGTTATTTAATTTGGATGTATCTTTCATTAACACAAAACAATCTTTATATTAGTTAATATTCAT
>JAOUZG010025323.1:7725617-7748977 GCA_026289955.1 Argiope argentata
AATGAAAGATACTTCAAAATAAAAGAGCTACGATGAACTGTGCCTCTTTATTATAATAATTCATATAAAGATTATTTTCTATTATTGAAAGTCAGTTCAAAATTTGAGAACTGAGATAAACTGTGACACAATACTGAAACAATTGATCATGATTAATTCCTTTTGAAGTATCTTTCACCAACAGAAAGCAGTATTTATATCCATTATTATAATGAAGAGACACAGTTCATCGTAGCTATTTAATTTTGAAGTAGCTTTTATTAACAGAAAATAATTTTTTATATATTAGATAGTTAATAAAACGACACAGTTCTCAAATTTTGAAGTACATTTCTTTAATAGAAAATATTTTTTTATACATTAAAATAATAAAAAGACATAGAACTGTTTCTCCTTAATTATCTTCTGTAAATGAAAGATACTTTGCTTTGAAGTATATTTCATTTACAGAATAATTTAAGGCGAAACAGTTCAATATAGCTATTTAATTTTGGAGTGTCTTTTCTTAACAGAAAACAATCTTTATACGTAAACATAATAAAGAGACACAGTTTATTGTACTTCCTTATTTTGAAGTATTTTTCATTAACCGAAAATAATCTTACTATATTTATTCAAAACCACATAAGTTGTAAAAATAAATCTTAAGTATATCTCCCAGAAAGATGAGAAGCTACTTTATGGAATTGACATATAACGGGCTAAGAATTTTATGATTGTTTCCAGACCAGCCAACTCCGAGGAACTGACGATAGCCACCCTACTTCTCCCGCGAAAACTATCTTTAAAGTGAACGATAATACTCGTCTCTCCCTCCGCCGGTTTTCCCCTTTTTCTTCCCCGATCCTTTAAAACTTTCATGGTGCCGGAAAGTTTCGCCATTCCAATTTACCTTAACCGCCGACGGCGAGGAATTTCCACGTGATTGATGCGGCGAGTTTTCTCGCCGAGATGTGGGGGTGTTCCTCTGGGGGGACACAAAATTCCACTTTCTTTAAGTCCCCTCCCTTTACTCAACTTGCTCAAAGCTTGAACGGCTTTTGTCAAGAATGTGAAGATCACTGCTTTGGACACTTCCATTTGAAGTCCCTGTCGTTCAAGTCCAAATATATGGAATAAATCTCAAACGCTTATTTAAAATATATGTATTTTATCGGAACAAACATCTAGAAAATTATGGAAGGAATTTAAATTTTTGTTGGTTTTGAGAACCCTGTAGATTGAAGCATCAAGTAAAACACTGTTTCTTTAGCAAATGAAATGCAGATTAGGGTTATAAATTGTGTTCATCTGTTCATTTAGCATAATAAAAGGTTATAAAATCAGGGATTAAGATTAATCATTACGCATAAATCAAATATACAGAAGCGGTGAATTTATTTTATTGAAATTGTTTTGGACAGTTACAAGGTTTAGTTTAGTATAATTATAATAATGTACCGTTTTAAAACAACCCTAGGACTGTTTTGGTACGAATCTCGTCATTTTAATCAGCAGTCAGATGACGAAGATAACACTGATACACTCCTCCTATCTCCAAACTTCCACACCTTTGGAAGAACTTTTGTCTCTGATGGATTTAACATGCAGAAAATACGTTTTTACGATGAGTCTTTGGTGGAAGCTGTACTTCAGCATGAAAGCCTTCAGTTCCTAAACTGACACCGTATCACAGTCCGAACCTTAACAGGAGTTCTTATCAGTGATTTAAATAAAATAAAAATACGTACATGAAGTAAAGTGTATGATACTGGATTAATGAAACGCACATTTTCAGTAACATTAATAAAAAATTTCTTATACATAACCATTACTACAGGTATCCAATATGACAAGGTTGAAGTATGAAAAAAAATAAACATTTCGTATTTAAATATTTAAAAGTCTGATCGACTGACACTAAACAAACGTTATTAACCCTTTAACGGGCACCAACGAGTTTCTTCCAAAATTTACATTTTAAGCTATAACTAGGGAAAAGCAGTTTATTCATGATCAAAAAAGTATTTTTAAATTTTGTTATTTTGACTTTTTTTTAATAGGGTAGATAACATATTAACTTATATAATGATACATCATTAACTTATATTAACTTTACTGACTAATCCAATTGAAAAAAATATAAAAGGCAAATAATTTCACAAATAAATATGCATTTTCTTAAAACTATTTATTATTAGTTATTTAAAATTTAAAAATATATTAATTACACATGGAATAAGTGGTAGAAAAACAAAATTCAATGCAGATTGCCAAATGCATTATTTTTAATTATTCTGGCGAAACAACATAAAACAAGGAATTGCACACAATGAAATATTAAATTATGACTTGACACTTTTGTCCGATTTTGGTTAGTTTTTATTCTGCAATGCTTGCAAGGTATTTTAAGGTAATGTTAAGATATTTGTCATGGCCTTAAAAAGGGTTAATCGAAGTCAGAAAAACTTGTTTTTATTCCTTATTCATCTAAAAGTATTGCTTGCATATAGTTAATTACTTGATTTAAGTCCTCTGAAATGCACAAAATTATTCATAATAATAAAAGAAAATTCCTAAAAAAAGTTATTTTAAAGTAAATAAAAAGGAAAGAAAATAAACTAATTTTACTTAATCACCTGCAATTAAACATTTAAGTTAAAACTTGCGTCGATATCATTGCTTTTAAAAACAATTATTTGAAAGAAAGAAAAAGAAAATTTTATATTAGGTAGCTGTAGTCCCAGTGATAATTTTTATATGGGCTATTCTTATCTAATTATGTTCACATTGTTTTTTAAATTTTACACAAACAAATTTTAGAGAATTGAATGATTCCGAAAATAAAACCGCATAATTTCTAGATAATAAAAGTTCATACCAAAACGCTATGAATAATTTTTCATTAATATTTGAATGTGGAGATATATTGAAATATAAATAGAATAATAAGTATTTTTAAAACAATCTATTTTTGTTCGGTAAGATAAAAATAATGCAGAAAACCATTTTAAACTTTCCAAAATTAATTAAAAGCATGAACTGAAGATAAGAAATGGAAAACACAAAAAGTGATTAATTGCAGATTTTTCCGGAGAGCAAAATACCTAAAAGGCATCAGGTTTATCAATTACTACGTATTTTAGGTCAGTTATGCTTATTTCATTAACCCGTAAAAGCTTTGATAATATTAATTACATTTTCCATTTATATGGCTTACGATATTGTTTAATATTAAATTATATTAATAATGGGCTTGCAAATAATATATTCCGTTAGTTGGACGCCAGCAGAAAATCTCCAAAGAAATTTGACACAATTCAACATTATTTGCCGATTTTTCATTGGCGCCAGGCTATTGTACCCTATTTAATAAGATATTATACAGTATTGTGAAACTGAGGAAACAGCTTTTGTCGCTATATCCCTCAATGTTTATATTCAAGTATTTTGAAACACTTATTTCTATCTGTATCACATATAGCAATACTTGCATCATCAATGTCATATAGCAACGTATTTTGCATCTACTTAGAGTTTATAAAACTTTTTCACCTTTTCCTAGATAGGAAATTTCGGTATTTGATATGTTTTTAACACTGAAGAATATTAATAATCAATTACTCTTTTTCCCATTTTATTTTTTAAATTTTAATTTGTGAATGCTTGATTATTCTGTTTCCTGAAACCAAATATACAAACTGGTACTCTCTATGAAAAATAAAATATAATTATGGGCCTTAGTAAAATTTGAAACATAATTGCATCTTATTAATCGAAAATTTTATTGTCAGCACCATTATAGTGATTCCTGGAAGCACAAATCACCTAGGACTACAGAATACTAACACATTTAACGATACATAACATTTCAAAAAGTGCAGCCAAATTCACAAAAAGAGGAGCCAAGCTTTGCCAAATTTGTATGTCGATGCTCATAAGAGGTCTTTGTTAGGCCAATGTCTATTAAGAGAATTTGTTTGACTCTTGATCGAATCTCAAACAGCCACGATGAGCCACTCTACAAAGCAAAGCACGCGTTTTAGACATTCAATGAATCAACTTAAAGGAGGGAAGAAACTTCATCGGGATATTGAACGTTACAGACGAAAGTTGTCCTTAAATTTAACACGCAGTTTAGCCGCATCAGTACTGACTGATACACTTAAAAGAGCTGCTTGCAAAAAAGAATTTGATACCAAAGGATTTTCTGTAGGTTATAGAGACTTATCTATTCATTGATTTCCTTTCCTGTTATTTGCAAATTATCTTCGTGAATGGCAGAAAGTCAAAATTTCATTAAATAAAAATACCTATGCTTTTTAAATAATAATTTTTTGCATCTTTCATATAGGTTCAAAATTATCTGAAAAAAATTTCTAATTAGAAATGATAAAATTACATACATTTTACAATGAATATACAGATCGAATCGAGATGAAGTAAAGAATAAATCAGACCAGAAAGTTTTAATAAAAGTTAATAAAATCAATACTAAAAATAAAAATAAACAATGAATTATCTGAATTTTTAGATAATTAAAATGTATATATAAAGGAGAAAATGCATCTTTGGTATTTAAAAATATAATTATAAGTGTTGTAAAGTTTAAAAAATATTATCAAGTTGACAATGAAAACTTTTCTGATGACTTATAAGAATCTTCATACTAGTAAATTTATATATGATAATATCTTCACTTTTAATGTTTAAAAATATAAATAGTATATTGTTTTTGAAATACGAACAAAAAACTTTTAGAGGAATGTATGTTTTCATTCCAATATCGACAGGTCTTATTTGATATCAACATTTGATTTTTACATTTCCGGAAATGCAGTTCTAACACAATTATTATAGAATAATACTATTCATCTATTCCTACTATTTCTATCAATTTACAAGATTTAGTTTCTCATAGAAAGTAATATCTTTTTCTTAAGGAAAAAAAACTGAAAAATTCTATTGTAGAGGTTATTTTTTTAAATGTGGAAGTATAACGATTATCAGAAGATTTCTTATATAATAATCTTGCATTATGTTTTTCAATGTCTAAAACCATCATAAAATAAATCATAAAATTCCATGTACGAATGGACAAATTCTAATAATTATGAGTATCAGCATAAGGGGAAAATGTACACTCATTTAAAATTATTTATGCATTGTACTTACATATCTGATCAGAATTAATTAGAGATGCACCTGAAAAGACATCAATTTCTTAGCTAAAATTTATTACATTTCATTCTAAGTAATCTGATTTGATTCAATATATTTCTGATAAATCATTTCCAACTCTCAAAACATACATATATTCAAGTAATTTCTTTGAAATCTCTTCAGGTTTTTTTTATTAGATTAATGGTTTCAAAACATTCATGACGTAGATGTAATTTCAAACTTGTGAAGAAAAAATCCCATCGTCACAATATGCGAATACGATGCTAATAAAGCCATATGTAATGAAAGTTATTAACCAAACTTACCGATAATGATTTCATTGAAACAAAATGCGTTATCTTGAAGCGGATACCTTTATTTTTGCCTATTTAAGATTGTTTTCGACGGTTGCCTTCTCTGAAACGGCGATCATTCAAATAATTGATTGTATAACTTGATAATGGGATTTTAGAATTCAAAAAACCACTATATTCAAAATCAAAATTGACTTATTTCAAGGGAAGTTGAAGTGATTCTTTTGACATTTCTTCACTTTTCAATTGCTATCCACATGAATAGTTAAGTATCAAAAGCATATTCTAGCAGTAATAATGTGCTTAAGAAAAGAATCGTGTAGAAAATATACATCTTTGTTCCATTTCAGAACGTTGCACTGAATAAACTAGACGATCTTATAAGAACTCAAGAAGTGATGTTATCCAACACAAAACTACAAAAATATCGTTTAAATTCGTTTGGTAAGAGCAAAATGTTTTAGAAACTTATTCTCTGATGCATCTTAATGTCATTCAGCGATAATTGAAACCAGTTCTGTGATCCTATCCAAACTTAAAATGTAATCAATATTGATAGTTTATCTTCTAGATGGATTCTATACTGTCTTTAATCTTTTTTTTTACCAATCGAGAAAAGTTATTTGTAATATATGATGGATTTAAAAGTTTGTTTGCAGCAATTGAAATATTTTATAGCAGGTATTCCATCATGAGAAGAAACTTTAATGCATGCACTTCATTCAATATCGTTTGAATTTCAGAACATAAATGAAAAAACAATTTTTTCACATTAATATATTTTTATCAGAGTAAATAAATTAAAATTAATTTCTGATAGTATTTTGAATAAATCCAGAATATTTCCAAATATTTACGGATGACACAAAAACATTTGTTAAACCTTTTCAGACTATATTTTGAATTTGCGTTTGATCACAATAGTTTAATGAATAAAAATATATTAATTAAAAACTAAAATTGATAAAAGGAATTTTCAACCTACTATTAACTATTAAAAAAATTCTGATACATTAATAATACGCAAAATCTTTTAAAAATCTCAAGTCTTTTAAAACTAAAACATATGAATATGATAGAATAATCGCAATTCGCTTACTTGAGTTCCAATTTGATTTCGTAAAATATTTTTTTAGTTATGAAAGTTTGAACAAATTATAATTTAAATATTGTCATTTAAAAAGGACCAGGATATATATATATATATATATATATATATATATATATATATATATATATAAAGGTAAGACAACAAGTAGGTTCAGATTTCAAACACTTAGTTTTACTGAAGATAATTGATAGATACATACATAATTGATGTTTTACTAGACCAGAAAATGGAAATTCCAAGTTGCATTTCGGTAATTTCTGTTAAAATGGCATTATTGCATCTTTAACGATGAAAGGTTGATGTCTGAAAGTTGTTTTGTGCGCAAAGTTGTTTGTATACAAATAATGAATCAATTGTAGCAACACAATGTATTTCGTTGAAGGTCAAAGAAAATGTCATTACGTCATAAACAAATTAAAGATTCGTACCAAATATTCGTATCTAATACTTATCCTAATTATACTAATAATTAGGATATTGGGTAATATCTAATAATAAATATATTTATAGAATAAGTTAATTGTATATAGTATCAGATACTCACTCCGTATGCTGAGCAAAGTTAACTTGTCAGAACTATTTCTGAACATTTGCAAACGTAAACATATGATAGTCATAAGCAGAAGACGCAGATTGAGTGGAATCTTGCAAGTAATGACCAAAACTTTAAACCTGCTATTATCAAAATCTGCAAGGTCGAATAGTGACAGAAATGAATTCAAAATTTATAAGCCAGTTTTAATTCCCAAGTGGCATGAAATTAGAAATACATTTCGAAAAACAATTTATAATTCTATGTTTGTCATAGAGCAAATTATTTTTATGTCGAATACATAGAAAATGTCGTTCCTTTTTTATTAAAAATATTTGCGACTTTTTCCTTGTCTTTCATCATAATTTGTTTTAATTTGCTCCTACATTTCTATTAATCTTTTATGTACACCCCCCGACTTATAACCATATTCAAAATAATTTTTAAATTTCACAGCGACAATAAACCTTATCTTGCTTTTTTTGTAGAACATACACTAGAAAACCTACTACTGGTATTTCCCCTTTACGTACTGAATGGAATTTTGAGAGAGGGTATGCTCAATTTATAAAGCCTTTATGAGTGAAAATAAAATTGGAGAATATGAACTAGATTTAGGACTATTTAAGATTACGGTGACTATAGACAACAGCTTACAATTCGGAAAAAGAATCATCTCTTAAGTTGAGGTGATCTTTATTTTAAAAAGGGTTTTATACTTAGACAAATCAATAAATTTTTAAAAAGTTATAAATAAGGGCGAGTTGTTTTCTTTTCATAAGCATCTGCTTATAAAGGAAACATTTTTTTCATCATTTTTTGTGAGAATATTATTTTGAAAACGGGGTATTTTCTTTTAATTATCCTGCAGGAAGTATTTTAAATAAAGGAAATAAATTCTTTTTAGTATTTCAAAATGCTGGCTTGATGTAATTTAGCTAATTCCTTCTCCAATAAAAAAAATGAGATTACAAAACTTGCCATGGACGACAATTTAAAGAAAAAGTGTATTAAAAAAAGTCAACAGCAGATTTAGAATACAAATGCAGTCTTTAACTTCGTAAACCTAATGGGAAATGAAAAAATTTCTGAAGGAAAACTCTGCATTTACTTATTAATATTAGATTCATATTCAGATAACAACATCTGGATGCGACATTTTTCTTCTGAGGTTTAAAGTAATTATTGAAAAAAAGTGGTATACTAATTATAAGTGTTGTATAGAACACATTTAAAAAGAAGAAAAGTATTTTTTCCCCAGAAAGCAGTGTGCTTGACAGTAAAAACAAATTATTATCAAATATTTCTTTCCATGAAATACTTTTAAATGCAAAAAAATAATAATAAAAGCTTCCTCGGGCTATTTTAAATTAATGTTTTCCAAATCATCATTGAAAATATTTGTAACAGATGGAGTACTAAAAAAAAGGCGAAAAAATATTTGTATTAATGAAAGAAGTTTATCTCGAAATTAGTATAAAATAACCCCATGAGAACCAAATGAATGTCAAAGTGAAGTAATATTTTATGTTCTTTGTAGTAAACTTGGACAAAATTTTAAAAATTTTGTATTTGAAGTCGATTTTAAAAATTTTGTATTTTTTATCGAAGAAAAATGTAAACAACAAGCAAAATGCCATAATTTAATTCAACATCAAAAACATTTATAAACAAGCAAAATCCGATAATTTAATTCAAGAACAAAAATTAAATTCATGCAATAGATATCTGATTATAATAAATTTATTGAATAATACTTATTTAAGTTTCAGTTTAATTTTGGAGACTTTTACCTGATTTTTTTTATTAATGAAAATGTTGCTTTAATGTAACTTTTATATAAAATACGTAATTATTTAAATGTATTTAATAATACTAATGCCAGGTCCCTAAGAAAATATGAATATTTTTAATAAGCTAAACAAAATTGAAATTTAGGATGACAAGATTATAGAATGTGCATTATTTAGAAATTCTTACTTCATAAAATATGAATATTTTCACATTTGCATCAGAATGCATTGAAATATTCTAATAAAATCATAATTATATTTCTTTCTACTGATTAAAAAGATTTACATATCATTCGAATAGATAGATTTATAATTCTAATCTAAATAGATGTTGGGACAAGACAATGACCTTCAATCTTGATTAGAAAGTTGGGATGATTAATGGCAAAAAAAAATAGATTGTTAGAATCTAGGCTGTGTCCCGATTAGATATATTACCTAAGCAAGATAGGAGCAAAGATATATTACTTCAAAAGCTTCCTTTTTCTGTTAAGGAAACGAGGAAAATCTGAGAGACAAATTTGTAAAGAATGAATTGAGGAATGTGGTAGTTGAAATCTCAATGATCGATTTGTGTTATCGCGATTGTTTAGTAATATTAATAATATTGCAATTGTTAACTGCAATTGTTAAAGGCAGGTACTGTTTATTTGTACTATTTTACCTGAGTACGTATAACATAATTATATTATATTGTTTTTTAATGCTGGATACCTCTATCAGACAAATAAAGAAAATAACTAAAAATGAATACAGTAATTTCATTCAAGGCTAATAAATACGTGAAAATTAGAATTTTGATTAATATGTCTGAATTTTATAGAATTTCTTATGATTATTCATATGATTATGCATGGAATTCTGTATGTTAAATAATTTCTTCAAAGGGGAGAAATGGGATCAGAAACATGATGCAAAATTTGGTCTTAAAGTGTAAAGGCGACACACAGTATATGACGTTCAAGAATTATAATACTTTGAAACAAGCAAACAAAAAAGATTCTCAAATTTAATGGCTCAAATCCTTTCTAGTCAACTTTATTCAAATAAGGAAAGGGGGAAAAACTGAATTTTTAAAAAATTTAATGATGTTATTCTTTTATTAAAATGCATTTTTTACGAACTAGAAAGACAGAAAAATGTCCAATTATATGTAAATTATTTTATGATAATAAATTACTTAGTGATGATAAATAATGTCGTCGTACAATACAATACAAATTAAAATAAAATTTAATTTAATAACTCTGTAATTTCGAGTGTATTAATTTTAATCGGAAGAATAATGTTTACAGTATTGCTTAGTATATTAAATACATTTTAATCCAACTATTATGATTGAGATACATAAAGTATTTCAAAGTTTTTCTTCTGCTGAAAATCCCTATTATATTTTAATATTCAAATATTAAGTTCATTGTTATCAATAAAAGTAATAACACAAGTAGAGCTTTAATTTCTGAAATAAACGAAATAGAATTTCATTTCTAACCAGAATCTGGTATTATGTAAGTAGTATTAGTAATTTATTTTAGAAGAAGTAGTATTAGTAATTTATTTTTACAAATATGGGGAGGGTAAGTTGTTCCGAATACAACGGATAAGAAACATTCAGCTAATATAAGTTTCAATTATGTTGACGTACGTTCTACGTAAACATTAATTTGATTCTTTTATAAAGAGTAAGTACTATTTTCCCAAGAATAGCTGTAAATGTATTGAACACCGATAGTTCATTACAATATAGTGTAGTAATAAAAAAAACTACAAAACTACTTCAGATATAACTGCGTATTTGCTTTTCATTTTTTCAGTTACACTTTATAAAATGTGTTTTGAATGGTTAGAGGTATTATAACTAACAAGAGTGTATTTAGTAGTAAGATTTAATAACCATATAGTTTATTTTAATCTTCATAAAAAATAAATTTTTTTGGTTTTTCTAATTGTACTTTCTATAAACAAGCTCACAGACGCAGTCAGCGATTTAAAACCGTGGGTGCGTCTCCTGTTAACTCTTTGCAGTCCGATGTCGCGTGTGATTCGACCTTCATGCATCATTTTGACGTTTGAATTATTTTTTTTCCATATTTAATTGGGGGGCCTACATAATGGTTAAGAGATGTAGATTAATTTTTCAAAGAAATTCGAATAAAAGGATTATGTATATTTATTTTTCATAGCAATAAACCAATCTTTGTATTAGGTGAATAATTTTGCATCTAACTATTTTTCGGACTGCAAAGGGTTAAAGTAGCGACAACTAGGACCAATAGTACGTCTTACCTACTATTCTCACATTCATTTGCACAACGCATCACATTCATTTGCTCAACCCTTTTTTACAGGGGGCATTTCACAGATAGGAAAGATAAAGAACAACCATGCCCGCATCGGGACTTGAACCCAGGACACCCTGATCATGGGGAAGACCAGTTACAACCTCTGACAGGAGAAATTTTATTTTTATATATTTAATAACACCCTTGGAAAATATTTGTGATAGTCTCTTTCAAATTATTTAAGGCGACTAGGGTCCTTTTAGAAATTGAATTTTTGTAACTTTCACCTTAGCAATTTGAAATTTCACAGGCATTAAGAGAAACACTATAGGAGATGTCACACAAAATTTCAAAGAATTATGTTAATTTATTTATGAGTTTGGGTGTGGGGGGGGGGCAATATAATATTAGCGATAAATAATGTTAGTGAAATATGTTCCATACACTGCAAATTTGTTCGTAAACACTCCAATTTTTATTATTACTTTCTCAAACCCTTTTGAAACAAAAGTCGGCATTAACCTTAAAGTTTGAGTACGAATTATCAAAATTAACTAATATAATAACTTAAAACCACAGATTTTTTTAAAGTTTAAGTAGTTTTAAGTTGTTACAGTGAGTACAAAATATCAAAATTAATCGCAACTTTTGTTTCAAAGGGGTTAGAAAAAGTAATAATAAAAATTGGAGTGTTTTAGAACAAATCTGGAGCGCATGGAACATTTTTTATTAACGTTATTTATCGCTAATATTATATTACCCTTCCTCCAAACTCATGAATAACTTAACATAATATTTTAAAATTTTGTATGTCATCTCCTATAGTGTTACTCTTGATGCCTGTAAAATTTCAAATAGCTAAGGTGAAAATTGCAAAAAAATCATTTGAAAAGTCCCTGGTTGCCTTAATGACTATTTATTTAAAAATAACATCAAAGAAGTTTTCTAAAATCAAATTGGTGTTTAACGAACGGATAATAACCTATATAATGAAAGAGTGAATTTCAGAGTATTAGAGTATATCTTATTTAATGCAATTTCACTGATTAGCACCAAAAATTTCTAGGAATAATTACAGCGCAACAACAGTCGCGGAGTAATTGGTGTCATGCAAATGAACTTGCAGTAAACGACATGCAGCTGTTTTAATACGCAGAAAAGGAGATTATGATAAAACGTAGTGCAAAGCTTATCAAAATCAGGCAATTTAGGCTTTGATTATTCAATTGTTCGCCCTTTCATTAAATGCTCCCGTATCAAACATCATTTGTTACGTTCTGAGAGGTTATTTACAAAAGCCTTGCAGTTCAGTTCTAACAGGACATATTTAATTATATGCTCCTCGGTATCAGGGATTATATGTATTATCATATGAATATTTGGTCAAGTGTTCATACAGATTTGGACATTTTAGCGGTTTACTATCATCATCATATCATAAATTCTATACTTGAGCTTTTATCACGATTTGTGTATTAATTTGATATCTATTGAATTCATGAATTAGATTGATTAGTTAAACTTATTATCGATTATTATTATTGATTATTAAACCTATTAATAATTATTTCTTTTTGAAAAATATCATAAAGGAAATAATTTTATGATATTTTTAAGAGGTCTGATTTCAATTTATTAAATCTGATTTTAATGTAGGAATAAGTATTTTTTTCAAGTTCACATTTGGAATTTAAATTTTGTCAGTTAACTTATATGCAAGTATGGTTTTTTCAATATGTAAGAAAATAGGATATCTAATAGTGTCTGTATAAGTGCTATAAGTTTTCAGAAAATGATAAATTTAATAAATTATACTAATGATTAATAATTAATTTATATTTAATATAATAATAATACTTTATATCTATTTTTAATTTTAGTTTTTGTTATTTCAAATATATGAAACAAAATTAAATTTAAAAATTGATTTAATGCATTTATTTGATTATACATTACATGCTATGAGCACTCAAAATCAATTCAACAATAATTTCATTATATATATGATATATTAAGATAAAACTGACAATATATATTATTTCCCATTCATTAATTTTTGAATAAAGCGATTTTTGTTAATTTTATATATAATGGAATACATTTATTTGGAACCCTAGTTTAAATGAATTGTGTAAAATTTATGTTTTAAAGCTATCATCGGACTATATTGGGGAGGACTTTGTAATTTAGAATTTTGGTCAGATGAGAAGGACGACACCTGAGCTGGCAACCTTTTTCCAAACTTCTGCACCACACCAGAGCGAGAACGTTTAGCTTCTATGGATTTTTTGTGTGCCAGACACTTTTGAACAACGTTTATTCGGGGTCGTTTATACGGAGGTTTATTTGGGGTCTCGAACTTCAAACTCTCTGGTACTGAAGAGGAATCATTATCACTAAGACACTTTGACCTCCATTAGAAACTGTACTAAGTACAATTTTTAATAGATAAATCGTGAAGTCTGCAGCAAAGAAAAGTATATTTACCGTCTTTCAACACACAAAATTTATTGTTGTTATTGTTCTATTTTAATCATTAAAAATATTGTGATATTTTTTTATACTATAGTTTAAATATTGAATGCTCAAATATCGTTTCAAATATAAAAGATATTGAAAAATCATTTCTTCTGTATGCATTATATATTGATGTATATCCAAATCTTTATTTCAGGCCGTATAAAATGAAGTAAAATTTATGAACACGCGAAATTAAAAACTTCATAAATAAATTTACATCTTATTTAGAATTTATTCAATTTCCTATTAAAAATACAAAAATTGGAAATTTTAATTACAATATAGATTTATCATTAAATATGAATTGAAATAATGATTGTTGATTAAAGCATTTACATGGATAGGCATTCATCTGATTTGCTACAATCTTTACATGAGCGGCGGGGTGCGGTGGACTCGCGTTTAGGTTTCGGCTTAGGACCCAGAGAGCTTCAGGTTCGATACCTGATTTTATCAAACTGTCGTGTAAGCAGATCTAGTGCAAGTTAAATCCGTCAAGGTCAAACGTTCTCTCGCTGGTGTGGTTCGGAAATTAGGAGAGTTGGTGTTAGCTCAGGTGTCACCCTCGTTACCTGGCCGTGGTTAAAAATCCCGGGGTCCATTAAAAAATAACCCTGTTGAGGAATGAAAATGGAGCGTTAGTGTAATGAAACTAAACGTGAATTGGATTGTAAGTAACTAAGAAATTGATTGACCTTGGTTTTAAAAAAATGCAGCGAACTTATCTTAAGTTTAAAGTTTAAAAGACAACGGAAACTGCAAAATAGTTTTAAAAATGGTTCTAAAGAATGTAATTTTTATAAGATTTTTACCTTTTGATTGTGTGAGAACATGTTTTTGCTTGAGGTTTTTGAAGCTAAAAAAATGCACGGGATATATAATATAACTTTTTAAACTTCTTTTCAATTTTCCAAGCTGCCAAAAAAATTTTGGAGCTTAAAGATTCTGAGGCAAAAAGAAGAGGAAGAAGAAGAAGAAAAGAAGAAAAAAAGAAAGAAACATTCTTTTTCTAAAAATGAATGATTGCGCAATACATTAGTCACGGGTTCATTCCCAACCAATTTTAAACAGATTTTCACAAATTATTATTTTTCTCCTTCTCTTTAGAAAATCCTTCGGGGTTCGACCGATTTTGACATGAAAGAAAAATATCGTTTTTTCTTAATATCGAAAATACATCTATACGAAACTGGTTAAGGACAAATGAATTTATCGCAAAATATCTTGATACGGTAGAAGATTTCAATTTCTTTAATATTTTTTTTATTTCTTGTATAATGCTTTCAAAAACCACAATCTATCATTATTAAAATAAAGAATCATATGAAGTTTTATAAAAATTAAATATTTCATTTACGAGTGCATCCGAAATCCTTCATAGAAATCTTTTCAAGCATGGAAAAGTACTGAAACTTAATGAACTTTAATATCCTTGAATTCACCATTCATTATTCTCGCAGTAATATCCTCGTGCCTTTTTTTTTTAATTACTCTTATCTCAGATATGAGGTTATGGAGAAAATTTAAAATAGCTTCTCCGATAAATAATTTGGAAAGGAATCTAGAAGAATTCAGTTTCGGAGCATAAAATGCATCCACACTTAACACTGCTCTCAAAAGTTAATTAACATTTAAAGTATTTTTATGTTATCTTTTGTAACGCTCGGATAGCGATTAGATAAAAGTTTTTATTTCCTTTCATCGGATATCGATTTTAAATCCTCTCTGAGACACGATATTGAAATCTTAAATAATTTTCTTCTGAGACGGTCATTTTATTATAAAGGATTTAATTTTATATTTGAGAAATATTACAATCTACCATAACAATACTTTAATCTTTCTTTACTTTGTATTATTTTGTTTTCTTATTCTTGTTTTGGACTTTCACTACGATTTTATTATGTTAAAATAATGCGAATATTCAATAGTAGTATATATTAAAATATTTATTTTAATATTCGCTAATATTACAATTTTTATTAATATATTGAATATAAAATTACTAATTACTTTTACTGCAGAAGTCAAGAGAGATGTACCAGACGATAAATATCTAGGAGTATTTTGAATATCACAGACATAAAGTAGAAAAATAAATACCCAACAAATATTTATTTGATGAAATCAACAAACACGTATTAAAATTTTAATAATTTCAAAAATAAAAACTGTAACTTTATTTCAGTAATTATAAGATATTGTTCCTAAAATATTTATAAAATGTAATATAACAATTTTTAAAAATAATAAACATATAATATAGGTTATATTAAAATAATATCATAAATCTTGAATTTCGGATTTAAATTAGTTGATGAAAAAAACTACAGTATTATTGTTAAAAAATAAATTAGATGCATAAATATCTATTCTTAAATTATTCTTCATTTCTTAACTTAACTTTTCTTAATTTTAATTTTTCTTTATAAGGCTATAAAGCTCGTATAATAATACTTTCTAAAAGATCATTAAATAAAAACTCGGTTAAAGTGAACATTAGTGTGTCCCCTGAGTTTGTCGCCGATATGGCAACCCAACGGAATGCTACTCTAGCAACCCTAATGCTGTTTTGTTTACTACTTTTAACAATGGTTGAGTTGAACAAGAACTATGGCTATTTTATGAAAAATGCTAGGTAAAATAATAATAAAAAGCATCGATTACTGATTTTAATTTTGTTCTTATTATAATGAAAGGTTTTTTACAACTATTAAGACACTGCAATTTAATTTTTAATGTCAACAAGAACAGAAAATCTTTATTCTTTTGAAATTTTTAATTGTGAAAATGAGCTTTAAAAATCGTCCGAATTCATATTTTACGAAATTGCCTGCATTCTTACTTTAAAAGTCAGATGCAATAGAATTCTTCTCAGTTCTGTTAATATTTTTTTATTATGTCAAAACATGATGTTGTTATTGAGATGAGGTTTTTGACTAAAAATATTATTATCTGCATGAGTATCTCAAAAGATCAGCTTTTAATAACACGATCCCAATGCATTTACAAAAGCTCTGATTAAAAAAAATAAGTACTACAGCAAATAAAACCCAGAAAAATGTCATTTTGATCGCGTGATTATATGAAATGAAATAAATAGAAAATGCGATATTTTTTTTTAACAATAAATGCTAGTCAAAGTTTTTTCCGATCTTTGGCAATACTAAAGTGACTCATTCAATGAAACAGTTAAAATGAATAAAAATATAGCTTAACTCGCACGAGCAGATGTGCTTGGCTGTTCAAGAAGTCCTGTTTTGACATGATGCATTGAAATATGCATAGCAGATTTCATTATAATCTTTTTTTATTTAAATATGTTTAATAAAATTCTATTTTTTAGTTATTCAGTTAAGTTTACATGCATATAACAAGCAGGTAGTTTGTAAGTATTAAAGATTTTGTCCATGTTGTTAACATGGAACGCATTCGTGAAAGCGATGAAAAGAATGCCTACAGATTTGTCTTGCAAATAACAGTATATAAAATAAACTTATATAGCCTTGCAATATGAAATAACCGCATAAAAAATGATGAAAAAGGAAGACAGTAAAACTGGCAGTGAGAAAGGGACTTTTTCATCTTAAAAATTATTTCACGTCCTCCTTCCAATCACAAGTATGCCAACTATACCGAAGACGTATAGAATTATTGAATGACCAGAACATTGCTACAGTATAGGCAACAGTTTGAATTGATTTCTTAAGGGCGATACTTGGCCGCGGTACAAACAGTGACGTAAGAGGCATGTGTCTTCATTGTTAGGGGAAGCCAATCTCACATCATTTTTGTAACCAACAGCACAATATGAATCAACTATCTTACTGGAAGCCTCTCATAATCTTATCGCAGAAACCTGATGCTTTCTTCGATATGTCATTTGAATCAAACTTTAAATTGTCATTTGAATTAAAACTTTAGTAAATATTTTAAATGTGAATGCATTATTTTAATGTGTTTATTAAATATTTTAAATGCCTTCCCATCATGTCGTTTTTAAAAAGTAAAACTGAATATGATTTTTTGCAGGGTCTAATATCCAAAGAGAATGAAGAATAGAAATTTCTGTTCAAAATGGCATCAAAGAAAGAATTGGAATTACTCAATAACTATTTAATTGGAACCCAAAGATCCAAACTGATGTAAAAGAGAGTAATCTCAAATTATTGATGTGTAGTATAAGTTTAAAATACAGTTTCGCAATCTGTAGCTGAGTTTATTAACTCTAAATCTAGATGGATCAAGTAATATTACATGATAATAAATTAATCAACATTTCCAACACTAAATGGAAATACAGCAACGATATATGGAAAGGTATTGTATCAATGTGACAGCAAAACAAAAAAAAACTCATTATTTTCAAAAAGAAAGCCAAAAAAGTTTTGTGGAAAACGATAAAATAAAGGTATGTAAAATTTTTCTTCCATTATAAATATAAAAAAATCGATTATGATATGTAATCTATAATACGATACTGAAATATTAAAATATGATAAAATAAAAACTATTATTTCTCCAAAATTGAAAACACCTTTGTAAAAAAAAATCATTGAGAGAAAAATTGGATTTAGTTTTAAAAATAATATGATAGCCATTATAAAACTAAAACAATCGTCAAAATTCTTTATTTGTATATATTTGTTATTATTGTCTGAGTATAAATAAATTTTAAGCTAAAAAAGATTCTGGCATAGGAAGAAAAAAAATGGCATACGTAAAGAGAAAAAATATTACCAGTTGATTGTTTGATTGAAGCTGACAGTAAGGCATTTGCATTCAACTCTAAAAGACTTTTTTTTATTTCAAAGTGTTCTATGCCTTATCATAAATGCATACAATCGCATTTTCAGAAATAAAACGATATTTGAGATGCCAAAATTTTTTTTGCATATTCCTTTTTCTACTTAAAGGAGATAGATACTTCTTTTTTTATCTTTCTACTGGCATCTTTTCTTTGTCCACAATCTGAAAGAAAGAAAAAAAGAAGAAGAAAAAAACGAGTGAATGAATGAAATATCTCCCATCTCCCTTGTTTTCCTTTTTCGGAAGCACTCTACGGTAAATCATTGCATTGCATTATTGTGCACTTCTTCTGATGGATTGATGATAAAGAAAAGAAAGGGAAGACTACTTCCCAAAGAGAAAGTACGGGGGGGGATAAAAAGCTATCCCTGTGATGATCAGTTTCATAGCATCCAATCAGGACCCAGCACCCGATGGTAAGTGAGATATGATGCTGAATTTAATATGCGAATTGCAGATGGAAATCTAAATAAGGAAGCCACAAAGTGCATTGTTGAGAAAATAACACAGGAAGTGAGAAGAGAACGTGACGTCTGGATTTCATCCAATAAAGTTCGAAAACCATTTCCTTGTACCGTTTTTCTTTTAATGTTATTGAAGATATTTAATATTCCGTGAAATAGCAATAACCTACCAGCGGGACCCGGCCTCTTGGGGAGAGGGATGCATAATAATAAATGGGGAGTCGCTTTAAATAAAAAAATGGAACAATAAACAATTGAGACTGAAATTAGTAAACACACTTTGATCTAATCAGTAACAAGATTTAAAAAATGCCATTCTAATCTTCATCTCAGATACAATAAATATTTTTTTTCTTTCTTTTTAGATAAGCATACAAATGATGATATATTAACCTACGATTAGTTCATTTTTTTTCTCTAGCACAAGTGATTTTCTATCATCATCTTTTACCTTGTATGCATCTATGAGACAGCTGATTATGGAAAAAAAAGAATAGCACTGTTTTTTAACAGAGATAATGTTTTTGAAATTATAAAGACATTGAATTAATTAATGTTTAAAATAAATATTTCTTACAGTATATTTTCAATTATTCATCTGACTGCATATTTAAAAAAAATCACTATTTAGATACGTTGTTTGCAAATAAGTTCAAATGATTGTTAAACAAAGTAAACATATATTATATGTTATGAAATAATTATTTGATATAATGCAAATCCGTTATCGTAAAAATAATAATGATTAAAAGGAAATCTGCTATGCATATTTGAATGTATCATGTCAGAACCTAATTTCTTCGACGGCCAGGCACCACGTGCTCGTGCAAGTTAAATTATATTTTTTATTCATTTTAATGGTTTCATTGAATGAGTCACTTTAGTATTGCAGACGATCCAAAAAAAGACTTTCTCTCGCACTTATTGTTTTGAAAAATATCCCATTTCCTATTTATTTCATTTGATATAATCACGTGCTCCAAATGACATTTATCTAGGTTTTCTTTGCTGTAGTCATTAACTTATTTTTTTAAAAAAAATCAGAGCTTTTGTAAATGCGATGGCATCACGTTATTAAAAGCTGATTTTTTTGTAATCGAGTAGATAGTGAAATTTCAATTTGCCGCCTTTGGTTTTTTGTTGATGCCAAAAACCACATCCTAAAAATAACATCCTGTTCTGACATGATAAAAAAAAACTTTAGAAGCAGAAAATTAAATGTTACGACGCAATCAACTATTGGTTTCGTTTATTTTCATGTACTTAATTACTGAAAAACTAAATTTTAATTAATTGTCAGTTTTTTTTACATTTTTTCAATCTTAAGCCTTTATGAATAACCGTTTGTCGTAGCAGTGCATCAAATTTTAATTTACGGAGTAAAATACCTTTTAAAAAATAATCAGCTTAATTGATATTTTAATTTTAATTGAAAAGTTTTTAAAACATTAACAAATGTCTTATACACATTTATTATACTTTAAGTATGTTATAAAATTCTGTATAAAAGTTCCTTTTTTGTAGTATGGATATTATAGATGAGCGAATTTTAATTACCAACAAAGCATTGTACATAAATTAGTTAATTATAAAACTCTACAGTATATTTTTTTAAATTATTATATTAATAATAAATTAATTTTACTGGGATGGCAATGCAGTCAGGAATAATGACATCGATTTTTCAGTGCATTTTGAAAAACTATGACCAAAGAGAGTGCATCTAATTATTAATTCAGTCATGATCGCCAGTGAAAGTGCAGCGTATAAAAGAAGCGATCTGTTTGAGATTATAATTAAAGATTAAAATTATTGCGCTTGAAGAGACTCACCATTTCATTCTCCAATGATTCCGCAGAATTAAATAAAGGGCTTGCTGTTTCAAACAAAGCACATTAATCATGCTTCTAAGTCCTAAGCACAGAAGCATTAATTACTCTTGTAATTGGGCTTCCCAAAGTAGCAAAGTCGATTTCGCATAATCGCTCCTATCTTTCTATCGCAAAACGGATTAGATATAATTATTTCAAGGAAACAAACTTCATGATTTATGTGTCTCCCACTATAAATCAACTCTATAAAATGGTGTGGTGGTTTCTTGTTTGTCTGGAGAATGATGTGTGTATGTTTAATTTTCGATACGTTCAGAAAAAGAAGTATAAAACAAGATATATAGTTGTTAAAAGTCCTTAATAAAAAATGGAATGTGCTTTTTTTTTACTTTACCGAATACATAATTAAGAGGAGGTATAGAAATAGTCAAAATTTCACATAATCGTTCCTATCTTTCTATTGCAAAAGGGATTAGATATAATTATTTTAATGAAACAAACCTCATGATTTATGTCTCTCTTTATGTCAATTCTATAAAAAGTTTCTTGTTTGCCTATGGAATTTAACTTTCCATACTTTCAGAAAAAGAAGTATAACACAAGAAATAGAGTTGTTGATTTCCTTATAAAGAATGGAATGTGCATTTTTTTTACTTTACCGTATAGATAATTTATAGAAGGTATAGAAATAGTCAAAAAATTTGTAGTCAAAATTTCGCATAATCGCTCCTATTTTCCTATCGCAAAACGAATTAGATATAATTATTTCAAGGACACAAACCTCATTATATGTGTCTCCCTTTATGTCAACTCAATAAAATGTTGTAGTAGATTCTTTTTTGTCTCGATAACTATATGTACATTGTTTAATTTCCCATATTTTCAGAAAAAAGAAGTATTACAAAAGAGAAATATTTGTTAAAAGTCCTTATTAAATTTTTTTTTACTTTAATGTACAGTTAATTTAAAGAAGGTATAATAGTAGTCAAAGAATTCGTACTCAAGATTCTGGTGAATCTCTAGGTTTTAGACTGACCTCGAATTAAACCTTTTTTGATAAATGTCTATCCGTTTTATCAAAAATAACACAAAACGTTTTTGTGTAGAGGGCTGAAATTTGATAAACGGCCTTTGCGAGAAATTTTCAGATTTCTACCAAGTGATAGTTTTGGAGTAATTAGTGTTGTTAAGTAGTCCTTCTTTTCTGTCCGTTAGATTTTAAGTTAACAAGACAAATACAAAACGAATAAACTGATTTAAAATCTATAGACACCAATCCAGTTTCAAGTCATATCAAACAATTTAGATTTACAACAGGCTTATTTCTGTCTATTCTTTCAAAACTAAGTAAATGCGATAACTCATAAACACAATAACTTAACCTTTTACTGCATGAATTAATAAAACGCTGAAAAAAAGCTGTTTCACGATGGAAATAGCTTTATTTAATTATCAATAAGAAATTATTAAAATCAATTAGACAATATTAAAAGAAAAATAATGGAAAATTTTATATATTTCCTTTTTTACAGAACCATATATGGGATCTTATATAGTATAGAAACAGTTGAAAGGCGGAATTTTTTTTATCCCTCAAGAAAGATGAGTATAGCAATTCTATGAAAATATTTTTTTTGTCAAAAAGTACTTACGTTTTACTGTGTTATTGTTTTTTGAATATGAATCACTCGCACTTCAATTCTGCTTTTTCACCTACATGTACAAAAGGGAGGTTATTTTGAAACGTTATAAAATCATAGATAATTTTTTGAGTTTTATTGTTGCTAAATATATATTTGATGGATAAAAATAGTTTGAATTTTTTTATAATACTTAATTTGGAAATAAAATTGAATCGAAACTGCAATACCATATATGGGCCCACAAGCGATAAAGGGTTAAATACATAAAATGTAGTTAGGGAATTTGTGATAACAAGTGTATTTTGTGTCAAAGTTTTGTTTAAACCATCTCAAAAAAGCTTATCTAAACAAAAATTTTGGATACTATTAGTTCAGATTAAAGATTAATTGCCAAATAATTCGTCTTGTATTATACGATAAACAGTAAAATTGGTAAATTCTCTCCAAGAGTTAATATGACGTAGTTATTATACGATAGTACCATGGACGGCTTTTTTTGATATGACAAATTTATTAGAGATAGGATAATAAAAACGAACATGTGTATGTAGAATCTAATCACGTAATGCTACCATATGTTTATGTAGATGTAACGTGTATGTACAGGGTGTCCAAAAAGTTCCCGTACTGATGATTTGTGAATTTATTTTACAAAAACAATAGGTTTAAAAAGAATTATTTTTATGCCAATGACAAAAAACACTTTTAACATAACTAAGGAAAAAATACTTAACTTACATTTATAATAAATGTTCAAAATGTCCTCCCCTTTCTTGGAGACAAAGATGAACTCGTTTGCGCATGTTTTTCGAAACGCGTTTTAGCATGCTAGGAGTGATTTCTTGTATCCTTTGGATAATTGCGATTTTCAAATAATCTATTGTTTGAGGATCACCTTCATAAATTTTGTCCTTTAAA
>JAOUZG010025323.1:7763977-7776702 GCA_026289955.1 Argiope argentata
TAAGTTTTATTTAATTTTTGAAATATTGAAAAAATTGCAATTCTAAAAACGCTGAATAAAGAAATCTTCTGTAACTTTCATACATCGAAATGTTTGCATTTGATTGCTACCACTCCCTAATAAGCAATAAGAATGATTCTTTTGCCATATGTAATGGTGTTTTATATATAATAATGATGTTTCATATGTTTCACTGAATCAATGTTCTGTATTTTATGTTGTTTCATAATCATTTTTCTATACGTTAAGGGAAATCTAAAGCATTCAAACATAAAGTTACAAGTAGATTAATAATTATTTCCATTTAATACTCTCTCCATTCGTGTTTTTCATCAAATAAAAGTGTTTACTATTACTACATAAGAAATATTTGACTTAAAGGATCTTAAGTAAAATGAGTCAAACAATATATGCGTGAAGGAAACTTAAAAATTCTAATCCTATTATATTGCTATATTTACAAATAAAATCTCAGAATTTAAAATAATTTTTAATTTGATGTACATTTTCTCATCTAAATATTTTTATAAGTAGCTTAATTTCTATAATCCAACGTACGGAAATTTCTTGCTGTAGACGATAAAAAAGAGGAAAATGGTTTACAATTATTAATTTTTACGCATTTTTTTTAGTTTAAAACTTATTTAAAACTATAAGCATTAGTTTAATAAAAGGTAATTTTCTTTTATGGAGTACTTTTTTCAAATAAATGATGGAAAAAACACAATCATTGAAAAGTGAAGTTGTTTTAAAAAATAAGTCTATAATTCAGTTATTTTTGTAGTTAAAAAATTGATTTCAAGTTAGTAGTAACTTTCCTTTTGCTATCACTACCTTGATGTAAATTCTCATCCGCGAAATTAAAGATAATATGTTAAAAAAAGATTAAAATGAAGTCTGCTATGCATATTTCAATGCACCATATCAGAACATACTTTCTTGAACGGCCGAAGCACCACGTGCCCGTGGAAGTTAAATTATATTTTTATTCATTTTAATTTTTTCATTGAATGAATCACTTTAGTATTGCAAACGATCCAAAAAACTTTGTCTCGAAATTATTGATTAAAAAAATATCGCATTTTCTATTAATTTCGTTTCATATAATCACGTGCTCAAAATTAAATGTTTCGAGGTTTTATTTGCTTTAGTTATTAATTTATTTTTTTTAAATCAGAGCTTTTGTAAATGCGATAGCAAAACTTTATTAAAAGTTGGTTTATTGAAATGCTCAATCGGCTAATAAAATTTCAAATTGCCACCTTCGGATTTATTGTTTTTAAAAATATCACATTTCCTATTTATTTCATTGCATATAATCATGTACTCAAAATAATAATATTCTAGTTTTTATTTCCTGAAGTTATTAACTTAATTTTTAAAAATCAGAGCTTTTGTAAATGAAATGGCAACACGTTATTAAAAATTAATTTTTTGAGATGCTCGTGCAGATAATCAAATTTTTATTTTTTGACTACGGATTTTTGTTGACGCCAAAAACATCATCCCCAAAACAATATCAGGTTCTGATATGATAATAAATTAGTAGTTTTGTCTAATGCAGATGTCAGAATAATCCCCAATTATATATATATATATATATATATATATATATATATATATATACTCATTGAATGCATGGTTATTTTAATGAACATTTGTTTCCTAACATTTGTGATTGTTAGATTTTCAGTCTAAAATTTCTTTAGGTAATCAATTGGATTAAATTGTTTAAAAATATTTACAATAAGTTCATACTTTTTATCTATAATATACTTATTTAATTTTTTTCTTCAATTTTATATTATACTATTATATAAAAATTTGTATAATTGATTTACATGTTAAGTGAATTTTCAGCCTTTAACTTTTGTATACATTTTGAGTTATATGCTTAATTTTGAATTAAAATAATCCTTATTTAAAATTTTTTTGGTTTTTAGAAATCCCTGCTAAATCCATACAAACAATAGCTTTTACATTTAATGTATTTATTAAAATTATTTTTCTTAAATAACAGAAATAAAAAAATAACTTTGTAACAGAATTCTATAACAAAATTCTTAATTAAATCCTTTTCTTTTTTTTGCAAAAATCGCTTTATTACTTTCAAAGAAAATGATACCGCAAAAAACTTCAGTAAAATTCAAAGGAAGAGATAAGAAGATGAGAAAAATAGTTAAAAAGGATGATGAAAATAATTCTTCTTCTCAAAAAAAAAGATTTTTAATATTTTATTTCGAATCTTCGTTTTCACCGCATGCAAACATGCAAGAAACTTAGCTGTTAGTCTGTCTCGTGCCACGATCTACTTCTCTAAGAATCTGAAAACCTGCGACCCCCCCAGAAAAAAAACATTAAGGTTAACGGAAGCTACTTGAAATGGAAATATAATGGGAAGTAGGGTTGAAGAGATAGACCAGAAGAAACTAGGAAAAAAAATTTCGAAAGATGTAAGAATAAAAGGGAAAAAAATCCCTTTCAGAAAGGGAAATGACGAAGAAAAAGTCTGCAAATTTTGTGTTGTTGAGCGAGTGTGGGGAAATAATGTAGATTGCGTGAAAAGGGAGACTTGCTTCGACAAAGTTAAGAACCCTCACTTGGAGCACGTATTCTCCTTTTCGTCACGTGAGCGCCAATCGATAAATTTCTCAAAACGCAACTTCCTTTTTTATGCTCTAGTTAATAAAAGAAATAAAATTATTACCGATATTTTTTATTTGTTTTCTTTCTTTTTTATTTATTTGATTTATGTATAGAACGTATTTGTTTTAAAAGGTGAATTGAAATTTTTCTCATTCTATTTATTCATTTATTTTATTTCTTCAAAATTTAGCTAAGAAATAAAATTTTCTTTATTTCTTTTCTGTACTATTATTTCATTCATTGCTAAAAATCACGTGATTATTTGATCTCAGCGGATAAATTCTGAAACTTATAACAAAAAAGACAAAAAAAAAATATTTTTGTACACTGTTGTTGGCTAATTTAATATACATTGTAATATTTATTCAGCATTATAAACATTAATTTTAAAAAAAATCAAATTATCTAATAAAGCATAAAAATTAAAATATTGGTATATCAAATAAATAGTTCTTTAACTTTAACTCTTGGAATAATAATTCATTTATGAAAAAAAAAAAAAATGATTTTATTTAATGTATGTAAGAAATGAAAGGAATATTATTTAGAAATAAATTTACTTTTTGTGTTATTTTTACTAAAGAAATCTACGTAAATTTTAGAGAACTTTGGGCATATTTTAGGAATATCTATGAGTTATGAATTCCGAACTAAGAACTATTTGAAAGAGGAAAATATAACATAATTTTTTTAATAATCTTCTTAACTTATAAAATATTTAAAAATGTTGATCATAAAAAGTAAAACATTGCAGTATCCAATGGTACTGCATATAGAAAAATACTGCAGTATCCAATAGCACTGCTTATAGAAAAATACAGCCATACACTAAAAATATAAAAAATAAAATATTGCTATACTCAATAAATACTACTTTAGCTTTAATTCTTGGAAAAAAATTCTTTTTTGAAGAAATCAAAAATACGATTACCTTATTCACTGTATGCAGAAAAGAAGGGAATATTATTTTGAAGTAAATTTACTATATTTGCCTTTTCTACTAACAAAAATCGTCAAAAAAATTCTAGAATTCTGGTATTTTACTTCAAATTGATTTACGATTAACGAATTCTGAGAGAAGAACTATTTAAAGGTAAAATATAACAAAAAGTTTTATTTTTTAATTTATTAAAACTTAATTTATAAAGCAATTCTTGAAAAATAAGTAATGGAAAAGGATCAATAGCATCACCTTTCCAGAAGACAGAATAATTTGTTCAAAAAAAAGCGTTTATATTAATATTTTACTTCTTAATTTAAATAAAAATAATGGATTATGTATAGATACATATATTCTTCGTATTCTTTAATAAAATAGAATAGAAGTGTGGTTGTTTTTATCACCAGAGGAAATTATTATTTAAGAAAATCATTAACATTCAGTTTATAACACTATTATATATCATTTATTTATATATATTTTTGTCAGAATTTCATTTCTATTTCCGACTGAGTGTAAATATTAAAAAGGATATTCCGTATTAAATTCCACAAATAATACAAATATTTTAAATTGAGAAAAGTATTAATGAAATGGCAAAAATAAACATGTAAATTTTAATATTGATATGATAAAGCTTCAAATAAAACTAAAAGCTTAGTTCTGGAGTACCTTACATTAAGACCAGCTTAAAATGAGTAAAAATAGAAATATTACTCAATGTTCAGAGGATTTAGCGTGTATTTAGATATTATTTTCTCAATAATATCTAAATACAAAATTAATGTTTTAAAATAACACTTAAATTCAATTACCAAATGTATTTCATCCATAGTGTTATTTAGATTAAGCATAATGAATGAATGAAACTTATTGATCAATGAAAACCGAAATTGTTACTGTTATTACTTATCCTCAATTATTTAATAAAGCTTAATCATCTGCATGAATTTATAAACTCCTTAGAAAGTGAATCAATAATCTCGAACTCTTTAATATATATATAGATAGATATATTTGAAAAACTGAGACAGTAAAAAATGAGAAAATGAGATGCCTAAACAGATTAACCCTCTAAGCGTTTCCATTCTACGAGTGAAGCTTCTGTAAAGTAAAGGAAGCGGAACTAGTTTTCTGTCGCGAAAGCGTTTCGTTTTTCCATAAGAGATGTGTAAGAAGCGTTCACGGTTTTTCTTCCTTCCCCTCCTTTTCTTCAGGGGAGGTCAACACGCCTAAGGTGTCAGCAAATTACCGCCCATTCATGCCAAATTTTATTGCTTTCGTTTATTTTGTACGGCTACAAATGTCAGAGGGTTTCTGGGAATAGTGTATAGATTGCTTTTTAACCCCGATTGCAAATAGCACTTTCTAAACTGTTACACAGAGAAAATATAAACAGAGAGGTTTTAGCTTAACTTTTTCTATATATATTAAGTACAGAAATTTTCATATATATATATATATAATAAGGAATTAATGAAGGATTAAAATTGTATTCATATTCTTTTATTATTTTTTTTTTCAAATAAATTATTGTAATATTTTTGTAGCGAGTAATCAATAGTTGCAATATAGTAGCATTTGTCTAGAATTAGAACTAAACACGGATAGTTCAGTTAATCAGACACATATAAATAACAATTTATAACATAAATTATTTTTTAGAAGAGCGGGCATCATATTCTATTATAATAAGAGATACAAATCCCCAAATTGATAGGATATCTGAAAAAAAAGCATAATTCTAGAAATATAATTTGCTAATTATGTATTTATGATCCGGGTTCTTAAATACCCCGTTGCAATTTTATAAAACTCAATATTGTTTGTAATCATTGCTTTTTATTTTAACAAATTATGGCATCTCCGCTTTTGAATGCTTCAAAATAAGGAAATTTTAAAGTTCAAACATAGTGAAATATGCCAGAGTAAATAAAGATTAAATATCCTTATTAAAAATTTATTCTATAGAATATTCTAGTGATTTTAAAGTGTTTGTGAAATTTATTAAAATTATTGATATTTTTTGCGATTTTTCCCTCATTTTTTCCCATTATTTTGTTTACACGTTTAATGATATTGCTACCTTCAAAAATAATAAAAGGCAGCTTGAACAAACAAACGATTCCTTTGAAATATTATACTGCAATATATTTTATTCCTCATAAATTTGGGTGTGTTTATAATGTTTAGTATTCTTAAAAAAATACAATGGACATAAAATAATTTTCTAATTTTCGTCCATTCTATAAAAGAAAACACTAATGATGTATTGCTATATTTGCTAGTTTTATCAAGTAAGGTAATTCACAAAAGTTTCAGTTGTACTTTGCATAACATCTTTGTATTTTACATCTTTTTTATAAAATTGACCGTGGAAAAGTAATTGATGTCTTAAATATGTGAAATTAAACTTGTAAAACATATTTTCACTTATGTAACTTTGCAACATTCCCTTTTCTTTCTCTTATTAAAGACCGCTAGTAGTGGAGATAACAATCATTGAAAATTGTTTTAATAATTATTCATGTCGATGGATTCAATAAAGGAATAAGCATCTTATTTTGGTAGGAATCCCCAACGGTTCCACAAATTAATTAAGAACATTTAATGTTTTAGAACCGTATTTGAAATTTGCTTACAAAAAAAGGTTACTTTAGTGGATTATCTCCATAGAGATAATAAAATTATCAATCCATATAAGTAAATGAATTTAATGAAGAGATAGTGGTAAGGCTATTTCAGTGCAGTTGTGATGTATAAATTTTAGCTTGAAAACTCTCGAAAACTGGCATAAGAGGTAACCGATTCCTTATTTATAAGCAATGATCGGTTTTAGCAATTACTTTCAGTTATGAAAGAAATATGCCTGTTGTAGCAATGAGTTGAAATACTTTGCACAACTGTGTAGGATGTCGGATTTAATATGGGAAAATGCATTACGCTTCATAAAATTTATGTAATTAGATAACAACCGTATTGATAAAAGAAGTAGTAATACATTTTAGATATTTTCGGAGCGGCGTCTATTATTACCTTATTTCTTTATCTTCACAATAAGGATAAATACACATAAAATGCAACAGCAAAATCCAAAATAACTAATAGGACGAACATATTTAAATAGGAAATACTTTCCCTGTCAACAAGAACAACGAATGCAATTACTAAAATGCACAAATTCAATAATCTTAATATCTCTGTGGAAGTACTTAGTATATACTAGAAACCAATAGTAAAAAAAAATGCCGAACAAAAGAATTAAAGGTATAACCTAATGACAGCAGTATAGGCTCATAGAGAAATCATTAAACGAAATCCACCTCAAGTATAATCTCCCAACTCTTTATATTGTCAAATTATTATTATTTATATAACAGAAAGAACTGGATTTTTTTACATATTACTTGCCAGAATAATTTAAGAACATAAATCAGATTAATTAAAATTTTATGAACTATAGTTATGCTTTATTATAATATTCATTTAACTATTTTAAGCCTCATAATTCATGATATTCCTTTCAGTAAATTATTAACTTCACGTATTATAGAACTGGTTTTTGTAAAGTTTTATCTCCAAAGTTTTTTATGCAATCATTCGCATGGTGCAGATATTCGGTATTCCTGTTTCTCAGACTCAGAGAAAGAAGATTATAAACAAGTAATATAAAAAACAATTTTTTAAAATCAATTCGTTCTTAGGGCAGCAAAGGAATTTTTTTTATTTTAGTTACTTTTTATTAAACGATTATAATTGCAATTTTCCGTTTTCCGGTCTACACATGGTGTTGGACTATTATTTTTGTTTGTTGCGATTTATTCGTTTGCTTTCAATTTTTTAGAAACGTTAAAATATTTGGAAAACTTGCTAAAACAAGTAATTATTTATAATTGACTTAAAAATAAACATTTGTTTCTCAAATTTCAGTTCAATGTAGCATATTGGATATGGCTTAATCCCTTTTTTTAAAAACACTTTATGTCCCTGAATCTTTTTTAATCCTGTTTTTAAACTATTCTGAATTCAATAGCTGGAATTAAAAAGGCAGAGCATTCACTAGGAATCAATTCAGTCAAAGAATTTGTGAAATTTTTAATTTCTTTCTTTCTCGTAAATAAATATATTACAATTTTCTTAAATTCATTGTAAATTAGTTAGATGTAATCTTGTGTCAAATATTAGATGAAACTAGTTGATGGGAAGTCTGTATGCAAAAAGCGTGTATGTGTATACATGATATTCCAAAACGGAAGCACTTTGATATAATATACGTGTCACACAAAGTTATCAAAATGTAGATTTGTATTAAATGTATTTAATATAATGAGCCAAAATATTGATTATCCATGAGTCAGTCTTTCCGTGAGTGTTTGAGCAATTATTTCAAAATGCAAAAAAAAAAGATAAATGAAGTTTGGTATGTTGCTTTGACATCTTCACTGCAAAAATATCGAATTTTCACTCCAATATAAAAGATTCAAAATTCATAATTGTTTCTATTCAAATATACTAAAAAATACGGATAGCGCTACACTGTATAAGCTTATGAGAAAATATAAAGATTAATACTACCATTGATCTTTATCATGATTGTAAATCCTTAGATTACTTTTAATAATAATAATAATAATAATAAAATCTTGATAAAAATTGCTTTCAAGTTTGGGCCCGACAACTTTTAACATCGTTCCACACAAAAGTGTGCAGTTTTATGACCATAATGGTTATAGAACAGGGATATTAAACGGTTTTCTACTCTGTATTTATTATTCTGTTCTTTTATCTATTATCAAAAAACGTTGCATTGAATAAGAAATTGAAAATGCAGGGAGCTTATAAATTATATTTTAGAATATTTTCAATTTAAGTTAAATCAATAAATTTTCACCACGTAATTTCTGATTTTTCGGAGTTTTAAATTCAGGAATAGATGTATTAAACTTTACATTTAAAGCTAGATTTTCATTAAATAATAAATTACTCATCAAAATGTTATATCTGTTATAGCTTTTTTCTCTTTCGTTATCTTAACATAAAATTTCATGTCTCTATATATGGGAAATTCATTTACATTGCAATGGAATTTCTGAGAAAACTGATCCTAATTTTTAAAAATTAGTACTCCAGGAAAATGAATATGTATTCCGAGGCCGCTTTATTTCAATAAGAGAAATGGCAAATAAACGTGACCGCGCTTACGACTGATAGAAATCAGCACTAATTATTTACTTTCATGGAGGGAATTCCAAAACCCGAAGCACGTTACACGAAAATAGCAAGACCCGAAGCAGAAACAAAAGAACCGGTTCACCCAGACATAATTAATCAAGTAGTTGTTCCGAAAATTGTCGAACTCGTTATGAGTTTCCGGCAAATTCCGTTATCCATTTGCTTCATTGCATGTTCACACATTAGTTACGTTGCGTTACGTGGGATATGTCATTATTAAGCGGAATTCCTGGATTGACAAATCGAGCACAAATGGAACTTGTATTTCTTAAATCATTAAAGGACAGCGCTTGAGAAAGTGTTCACTCAACGCACAATAAAATGGCAAACATGAGTCACGCTAATCTGATTGCAGGCTTAATTGGACGTTTTGATTTTATCAGAAATTAATTGTTTTGCCATAGAAACATTTGAATTTTTGGAAGGAATAATTAGGCATTTGAAACAATAATCATCATTAAAACTTTTTACAAACTTAAAGATTTTTTTTAGTCTAAAGAGTCTTACTCAATAGATTATCGTTATTACCAGTAATAATTTTCTGCCTTATTGAATGAAGCTAAAAATAAACTGAAAAAAAAACATGCGATGATTGAAATTTGTTAACTATTATTAAAATTGGATTCAAATTAGGAAGAAAAAAAACAAAAAAAATCTATCTATTTGAATTTATTTATTACAATACGTTGTTTAGATTTCCAGTTACTGCGTCTTCCTCGTGTTCTGGGAGTCTCGGTTCTGGCATATTTGTTCTTCTGTGTGCTATCTGTGAGATGCGTGAATGTCCTTCTGTAAAAAGGAGCTGTGCAAACAAATTTGGTGAGCGTGTAGCTAAATCGTACTCTTGGCACAAGTTGGCGCTTCTTCAAAAACAAGAGACGCTCCTTTCGGCTTAAATCTACTGCTATATCAGCAGGAGGCTTGACCATGGCAAGTGCCATAAGTAACAACTGCAGCAGATTTACATGTTGAAATAAAACGCTATTGCTTGTAACAGATTTTGCGCAAGTAGTATCTACTTTATTATCAACATTACTTATATGAATATTTTTAATATCTAATGAGAAAAATAATCCATAATATAAACAATTTATTTTTATTCGATGAAAACTATTCTTTAAGAAATTCGAGTAAAATAACTGGCATCATTAAATAAAAACTAGATAATCATCATTTAATTGTTATAATTTGTAATGCATTTGCCTTTATGTATCCAAAAAAAAGTCATAAAAGTATTTCATAAAAAGATAATAAAGAATGGCACATGGGTAGCAAGTCTTCTCCGGAGGGGAGAGACTTCCAGATTTCTTTCTGGATCTGGAAGTCTTGGGTTCGAGTCCCGTTTCGGGCAAAGTTGTTCTTTACCTGTTCGATCTGTGATACGATTGAATGTACATCCCCCCACCCTTTAAAAAGAGGCTGTGCAAGCGAATGTGATGTAGCTGTCTTATATGAGTAGTCTTATATGCGATGTCTTTGTATAATATGCTGTCTACTTCTGTAAGCCACGTGTGATACTTAGAGGTGCACGAGAATTTCTAAATTTTCGATAAATAAGAAATGCGAGAAGCATTTAAAACGATTGATAACAAAAGAACTGAAAATATCCAGATAAAAAAATTTTATATTATGTTCATTTATTTATTCATATATATTCTTTCCAATATGTTTTCTTTAAATTTTTGAATGGTTCATTTTATTTTCCCCGAAATACAAATTGATAAATCTAATAATAATTTTGATTATCTTATATTCATGTTAAAAATTTTCTAGTGGAAGAATTTTACTCTTTGACCCAATCGAGAAATGATCCTCTAGAAATCCTGAATATGTATAAAGAACACAAAAGTCTAGCGTTTGCGTGATGTGAAAATTCGGAAGGAATTCCTTAATAAAAGGCATATAAATAGAACCTAAATGCCAATCCAACAATACATTATCAAATTCTATCTCATTGCATTTCGTTATAGATTTCAGTATCATTAATTGCTTCACGATTTTTTTCTTCATTTATGTACCTTAATTCACTTCGAAAGCTCTAATGAATTAAAAGTGAGACACTTAACAAAATAAAAATACCCATTTGTGGCGATTAAAAGTTCTTTATCGTGAATTGATCTAAAGTTGTATTCGTTATGAAAACTTTTCACATTCTCATTCATAAGCTTTTACTTCACATTCAGTTTCATTTTGAAGGGAATCAAAAATATCTCATTCCTTTATAAAAACTGACGAATATAATATCCCAAAGCGGCTTGAAACACATCTCTTTTATTGGTTTGCAAGAATTTCCCTGGAAAAGCACCTGTCTCTGAAGTAATTTCGTATTGTTAAATTCTGTTCCATAGACTTTTTTATTTTCTTTCCGTAAACAAAGTGTTTACATCACGAAAATATAGTTATCGCAAAGTAAACAAATTCTACTTCTTACTATTATGGGAAATAAAAAGCATCTATTTGAAGTATTTTGCTCGTATATCTAGCAAACAAAAGACAAATAGCATTTATAACCTTTGTGCACTTACAAAAATATTAAATCGTAATACATGAATGAAATGATTGAAGGAAGGAGAAAATAAATAAAAAAAAGAAATATAAAATGATTTCATGATTAAATGATTATTTCGAATTTATCTTCCGATAATAGTATTAATTTCTTGTTGACACGAAACAAAAAATAAAATTTGCTTCGTTATTAGATGCATAAATGTTATTGTTTGGTAAGTATAATATAAAAGTGGTCCTAAAATTAACATAAGATTTAAATTTGAAATAATTGGTGCAGTAAAGTGTTGGTAATTCCCTTAAAAGGAATTAGGCAACTGATAGTTTAGAGTTAATAAAAATATAGAATCATAATAAAAGACCATGTTTGATCAATATTAAAAAGAACTATGAAAGTTAGGGGAAAAGTTCAGGAATTTGAGAATCGGCCCCCAGATCGCTTGATTTAATAACGTTTGATTTCTTTTCATAGCGATCATTAACACTAAAGTTACCACGAGCGGGTCAAATGACCCGTTTCCAATGGCAATTCCAATGGATAGATGAATCGCCGGTAGGTTTAGTGTTAAAGTATTTGGTATACGTCAACAAGATAACAAGTAAGCGAGTATTGAAAGCGGAAAATCAAAGTTGCATCAAAAACATTCAGCCGCATTTATGCTAGATGGTTATGGGAAATTTCTACAAAAATATGAGCATGTGACAGCAAAGTCATTTAAACCCTTCACACTATATGTTATTCCATACATAATATTGTCCTGTGCCCTTTGTGACTAAATAAATACATAACTATCTAAGCGAAATAAAATTGATTTAAAATAAATTCAATTCTAATCATGCCTTGGCACGTTGTAACTCGCAATTTTTATTAGCTCTAATTACTTATAGGGGCACTCTTTATGTATATTTAATCATAATATATATTAATCATTTTATTACATTCTATTTTAAGGACATTACTTTTATTTGAGATTTAATTACAAGGACGTTTAATATAAATAAAAATTATAATTCATTCCATTTCATTTAACACATTTTCAATCTTAAAAAAAGCAAGTAAACATATTTTTTAAAGTTTGTCTAAAATGGAGAGCGCTTGTTTGCTCTTCAAGAGGTTTATTTATTTTTTTAGAAATGAAAAAAAATTAAACCAAATTGAATTAAATATTAAAATTATTGTCACGTTTAACTAAGAAATATCATTCGGAATTACCAATTATTTTACTACTTTTATTGATTAAAAAACACGACAGAGTTTATAATGTTATAGCTAATATTTTCCTCTTAACTTGTATAAATATTTCAAAAGTGTTCAGCTTGAAAAAGGCCCAAAACTATTTATTGAAAAATATCATATATATATATATATATATATATATATATATATATATATATATATTGC
>JAOUZG010025323.1:7776802-7788407 GCA_026289955.1 Argiope argentata
AAAAAAATAAGAATAATTCTGTGTTATTACATATCCCCACAATTATAATTAAAGGAATATTGAAATTGCGATAAATATATTTACTTTCTCATATAGAAATCATAAAGGAAATATCGGAATAATCCAACAATTAGAACTTAAGATTTTCACGAATTGACGAGTAATGATCGTATTGGAATATAGCGCAAAGGCCGGTTGGCTGCTTAAATCTCAGTTCATAATTCATGAGTATAATCAAGATTCATTTCGTGCGAGTAGACGAGCATATTTGAGAAGGAAGTGGCTAATGCTTATTAGTTATCCTACATGAATGCCCAGGAATATCAACCAAGCATATCAAAGAGTATGCACAAAATTCGCACCTCGTTTTCAAATTAAATTATGACAACATACACTAATTTAATATTATGCTGTTTGGAAATGCATATCCATTAGAATAAGGTTATAAATTCTAAATTCGCATGGCTTTAAATTTGAACTTTTATTAAAGCGTTTGAAAACTGTAAATCCTTTCTCAACCACTGTGTTTCTTTTGAAATTTAGAATAAAAATCAAGAACCAAAAAGCATTAAAAACCTTTGGTTTTTCTCTATTTTCTTAAGAACATTTATTCAAAATACATTTATTTCAAAAGGATTTATATCAAATTTTGAATATAAATATGTAAAATATATTTTCGACAAATTTCGTAGCCGGAGACCAAGAAGACATTTTGAAATTCAAACTTCTTTTTATTCCATCCCGAGATTCATAATTTATGTTCAAGCAACAAAATCAGTCAATCAGCATTACGAAACAACACCGAAAAGAAATAATTTTTTTAAAAAAATACCTATATTTAGGGGAATATAAGTATCTTATAAGACGATATCTATATTTAGGGGAATATACGTATCTTTTAAGAAGATACCAATATTTAGGGGAATATAGGTATCTTTTAAGAAGATACCAATATTTAGGGAAATATAGGTATCTTTTAAGAAGATACCTATATTCCCATAAAAGATTAATTTAAAATAATTCGCTTAGCTTGACAGATATTTATCCCTTCACTTAGAGCATGTGAAAATGTTGACTAACGCAGTTTCAAAGAGTCCATGTACCATTAACAAAAGAAAATTATGACTGAATTGGATAAGAAAATAAGAGAACATTTTAGGATGAAGATAAAATTTAAGAAATAATTTTAGATTTAATTTAGATTGAGAGATATCATTACGTATATAAGAATACTTTTAGGATCATCTTGTAAATATTTATGAAATCCAGATAACGAGATAGGATTTGAATTGGTGCTTTCTTTTCAAATTTTTCTATATATTATGGATACATTGTTTACCTCTCTGCAAATCAACATGAAGCAATCCCAAACATATATTTGATCTTAATTAGAATTTGGAGTTTTATAATTAAGATCCAATATTACGTTATTAAGCCCTAGTATTCTTTAAAAACAGTGAATTCTCATGATATTAACATAAATAAATAATAATAGCATAAATCAATAGGTGAATTAACATAAATAAGTTGTAATGAACTTGAATTAATATGGTTGAGCTTTTGCATTTCAATAACTTTATTGAATAGGTATATAACTATAAAATATTTATTATAGTTATATAATTATCTATATTATTTAGAAATATGAAAAGTGTTTTTCTTTCTGAAAAAGAAGCAAACTTCAATTTCGATATTAATTAAAGGAAAAATCAAAATTTTAATTTTCCATAGATATTATATTAATATTTTGTGACATCAGGATTAAAGAATATGGATTAATGATTAATCAATTAATCAGTAATAATGAATATTGATTAATGATTAATCTAATCATCATTAATAATGATTGGATTAATAATTCATGAATTATAAGAATACATATTATACATAAAATAGATGAGAGTTATCAGATAATTATAAGACATAATTAGATGCCATCTGTGAAGGTTATCTATAGCTATATAAATCAATGGACGATGAATCTACATGCTATCAATTGCCTACAATCTTCACAGTACATTTTTAATTCATTTAAATTCTTTTGGTATTATACTAAACATTTAATAAATTCAACCGACTGAAAAATATTTTCGGAGATATAATGTTTTTTTGAAAATTATACGTTTAATTAGTTTAAAATTAATATAGTAAAAGATTTATAGTAAAAAATATTTTAATGACGATTTTTCTAAATTTCAAATTGACTATTAGACGTCTGCTCAAAAATTAAAAGTAATAGAATAGATGCAGGAAACAATAATGACAATAAGGAAAAAAATTTCAAAACACGTATGTATAAGAATAATATACGAAATCCAATAATGCATTCTTAAATATTTAATATGCAAATAATTTTGTAAACTATAACAAAACAATTCAGAAAAAGCGTTTAAAAGTTTTTAGAAATAGAAATAAAATTGAAAATTATATTTCAAAGAGCTTTCAAATGTAATTTTAATAAAATAAAAAGCCAACTAAATGTTCTATTTTAATAAGACCACCAATTTTAAAATAGAAAAAATGTATCAATTAAATTATAATGGAAATGCATATATTTTCTGCGTTTTCCTTTTTTAACTATATGTGCAGCGAATTGTTCAGAGAAGATTGCAATAATAACCTCACTTTTCGGTTTTGTGAAATCATAATGAATAAGATAATTTAAATACAATTTTTTTTATTTTTTCAATTTTATTGGAATTTCAAAATTTTCTGTATGCCTTACTATGCATCTGATGAAGGATTTTAATTTCCACATGATGCTTTATTTAAATGATCAGAAAGCTATTTTTTGAAATCTTACTATCCATTTCTATTATTGTTTCAATACAGACGCTTTGTGTCGCATATTTAATAAAATTGAAGAGAAAATGTTCGTGGTAAATTAAATATAAGAAAAAGTACTCAAAATAAAGAACAAACATGAATTCATGGAATATTTTTACATGAGGAGTAATTTTTTTTCAGCTTCGGGAAGAATTTTGTTTTACTCATTTTTTTTAAAAAAAATTAAACTTAAGAATGATTTTTTCTATTAATTTTTATGCATTAAATTATTTTTAGAATAATTTTACCAAAATTATTCGTTTTAATAATTGGGGAAACACTATTATAATCTCTCAGCTAAAGCAATTTTCAATTTGCAAAGTATTCATTTACTTTTTTCTTTGATTAATAAGTAAAGGGAAAATGATAATTTTATTTTTTGTATAATTGCAAATTTAAAAACACAATTTTAAAGCTTAGCAAACCTCATATTTAAAAAAAGATATATAAGTTTTTGTATTTCTGTTTCGTATAAAAGATGAAACCAATACTTTGGAATGAAAAAAAATCCTACTCAATATATGTATAAGAACCTCATTTAAAATAATTCTTGATTTAAGGAATTATATTTATATAAGATACCGAGAACAAGTAAGATATTAAATTCTATAAGATAACAAGTAAAAAATAAATTAAATCTATTTGTCAAGTTCTTTTAGGCTTGTCTTTATCTATTTGCCTTATAAAACGGTCGCATTAAAAAAGTAAAAAAAAAAAATTATAAATTAATGTATGCTCTAATTTTCTTGAAGTTCATTCATGATGTAAGAAAAAATATGAAATAAAATAGCTGAAATATTTATATAATTCTAAAAAGAACATGTAGAAATTAAAATCTTCTTTAGATAATATTACTCTTGGATGGATAATTTGTTAATGATATAATGACTTTTTATCTACATGCAATCTATATTTATGGTATTTTAATGTGTGTTTTTATTAATAGAATATAAATTTTTACTTTAATTTAGTTTAATTAAAGTGCAGGATGTTAATTTTTTGTACGGACGTCGTGATTCTGAACAGCTGTCAGATGATAAAGATGACATCCAAACTGGAAGCATCCGTCTCCAAAATCCGCATCACATAAGCAGAAATTTTGAGATAAACATTCGTAGAATAAATCTTTATTCTAAAATATTTTTTTGAAACCAAATGAAATTGCTAATATTCAAGATAAACGTATCAAAAAAGTTTTTGAAAGAATAAGAATTAAATCTTAATATTATTCTCCATGCTTTCATAACTTTTATTTCTGTCCTTATTTTCTTAGACTTCGCTTTAAGTAGGACGATGATGTGGCACAATCGTATTCATGGAAATGTATAGTTCTTAATTTGGAATATCAAGAATAATCTACTAAATTATGAATGGGACTTAAAAATTCCAGACGTTTTCATATTGAAACATCTTTTGGAAGTTTCTCGAGACAATGTGGGCGAAATGTCTTTTAACTTTGACAATATGAATGACTTGTTTAAATAAACATTTTTCAATGAAAGTCCTATCGAAAGGATATTTAGAGAATCGAAAAGTTCTCAAATCTCTAATAATACTTTGAAATTTTTTATTGTTTTTGCTTGTTATGAACAATACTGCAGTACATTTTTGCACTGACACATACATTTGGAAAAATAATACTGATATTCTTCGTTATTCACGAATTTTCCCTTTTACTTTTTGCTTGTTTCGGTATAGGTTTCAACCGAAATATACAAATCTTAAAGAGATAATAACATTGTATCTGCTATCATTATAATGGAATTTAAAGTAAAATTTCGAATAATATATAAACTAAAATTTCGAATTTAAAATAAGAATTCGAAATTTAAAGTGAAATTTCGAAGTAAATTTTCGAATACAAAGTAAAATTTTGAATATATATTAAAGTAACTATTCGAAATTTCGAAAATTATATTATTTTTATAATTTAATTTTTCAAAATATAAAGTAAAATTTCGAAAAAATTAAATTATAAAGATAATATAATTTTTTATTATAAATAACTTTTAACTCTACTTTGGTAAAACTTTATATATTTTTAATACATAGTTCCAAAGCCACATATAGGGGAAATGAAGGAGATATTCAAATACTGCGAGATTTCAAAGAGATATCAGTATTCAAGCGAGATTATTTTCATTTGTTCTGTATAATATGATGATTAAGCAGAAAAATGATGATACGAGAAAAAATCTGTAGAATAATATATTTCTAAAATTGAATTTTCAAACAGTTATACTGAATTACATAAACGTTCAGAATTCACTAAATATTCCTTATAATTTTAAAATTAACCACTTCACATACAATGACGTCTCTGACACGCGCATCGAGTAATTGAATTAATAATTTTGAACTTGCAATTAAGTAAAAGTATTCAGTAATTTAAAATGCCAGAATCATTTAGAAACTTTTCACTATCTTAAATCTCGTTACATTATTATAGGAATTAAAATAACCATACATGTTTAATATTGGATGCGTCATCTAATTAAGAAGTTAAATAAATTCGTATGTCAAGTGGTTAATATATAATTTAAAATATAGTGATTGTCTTTATAAATAAGAGTAATAAACATCACATTAGGATTATTCGCATAGACAATTAAATTCAACATTATGTAACTTGATATAGGCTGCAGACGAGTCAATTATTATAATGAAGAGAACCCATACATACATATTATGTGGGATGTACTGTGATGATAGTTGTGACTCAGTGTGTTAATGTTTTTTGCTTTATAGAACTTTTTGTGGTAATATTTAATATTTTATAGAAATTGAGTGCTTTTCTTCAATAAAAAATTTCATAAAAGTTCTGCCTTTGATACGAAGCCATGTGGTTTATTTTGAATTTGTTTTTCTAAAATTTCCTTGTGATTTTTCCTTGTGCAGAAAAATCACAAGTAGAAGAAGTAGGGATGTTGTATTTATTTTATAACACAACACTCAAAATCAATGATAAAGCATTTTAGTTTTCTTTTGCAGGAATGGGGTACAGTTATTACATAAACAATTCAAATGGATAACTTTCCATGCGAAATAATATCGTCGTAGTTACAAAAGATAGTTATACTTGTTACTAGCAATTAATTCATTGGTATTGTAAGCGAAACATAAATAATCCCGGAATCTTTTACCTCTTCAATTTAAGTTACATATCTTTTTAATTCTATCGTTTGTATTGATACAGAATATTTTGTGACCTTTTTTAATATTTTATATTAAAAATTATATTTTATGACTCTATCTAATTTAATCAGAATATTGTCTATCTTCTGTATTAATACAGAATTTTTTTCCTTTTGCGGAAAAAGCAAAGTATGGATGTTGTATTTATCTCATAACACAGCACTTAAAAAACTCTTCATATTAAATTACAAAGCTTTTTAATTCTATTTTTTGTATTAATTCTGAGAATAGAATAGCACTATAGAATAGTTAATATTTTTGATACCCCGTCCTTTGATGTATAAATTAAATAATTAATTTCTAAATATACCCTACTATTTAGATAGTTTTGGGCCTTTCTACAATTTCATACAATTATTTGGAAACTAAAAAATCATCTTATGAAAAATCACTTATATGTTAAATTAAAATTTTTAAAATTTGTAATACAACTCATTGAAATATCTATATATTTCTTAATCTTAACAGAATTCAAATTTTTTTAATCTGAATTATGACATATATATGGCACTAAAGTGCTGTTGGATAAAAACGTACTCAGTACACCCAAAGTAAAAAATAAGATTTAGAAAAAAAACATTCTTTTGTAGTAAAATATTCCAGAAACTTATTTGATTAAAAAATTTCATATCAATATTACACTATTATCTTGTCACCTAGTGCATGAGTATCATATAATTTAATTTAAAATTTCAAGCTATAAGTAGAATTAATTGCTTCGAAAAAACTAAAACCAAAAAAAAAATCCTTCTTACTTTTTTCAAATAAACTTTCGATTTTATAATAATCCTTGTAAATACTCACACTACAAACAAAACTCTCTATAAAAGTTGCAAAGCATTATGAATATTCTATGAAACATGTTCAATCTGTAACATTTTCCTCTTCATCAATTTTTGATCGATCTTAATGCCCCTGGCACGGAATGTTCGCTGTAAAACGTGAATTCGAGAGTAATCTTATTTATGATCAAATTTTTAAGAGCAGTTTGTTTTGCTTTTCTACAGAGATTAAAAAACTTGTAAATCTTAAAATTTTCCGGATTACATTTGATGATGTAATATATATTATATTAAGTTACATATTATTATACATTGGATATTTTATATAAATGAAATATTAAAATAAAACCAAATAATCTTTTATAAAATATGTATTATCATGTATAGTTTTCAAATTTATAAAATAACTGTTGAAAATGAAGAATTATCTTTTGGAGAAACTGTATTGGCTACTGATTAAATGTAGATACAAATTAATATGGAATTAAATTAATTTAATAGACGAATTAGAACATTGTTTCCATTTTGTCCTTATAAGAAGCAAATATTGAACATCAGTTTAAACTCTGTTAAAATAATTAAAACATTGGGGAAAATATATAGAAATATTTTAGGGTGATATTCAACAATGTATTGCATGAGTTGTATTTATGTTGACATTAGTGAAGATATTTTTAAAATGATATATAAATGCCATGTAACAAACTTTCAATTCAAAGTTATGTAAGCTATAAAATATAAAGTACAATAAAATTTCCGTACGTCTTCGCGTGCGTAAAATTTGATTCTTTATTGATTACATAATATATTCATTTATATTTTTAAAATGAAAGTCATTCTTAAACACATGCAATTGCCTTATTTTATCGCTAAGCATTCGTTTGTGTTCTACAGAAGTTGTTTCATAAAATGGATGTCAACTATTCGTTATTTTTTTTGAAATTCAAAAACTATTTATTATTTATATTAAGAACAATTAGAAGAAATTTGAATAAATATAAAATAGAATTAATTTCAGACTGTTTAAAGAATTTATTCATGATAAAAAGAATTTATAGCTTTCCCTTATGTTTTGAAAATAATTAAATATTTCTGCTTTTATTACTAATATCAAATAATATATAATAATATCTCCGTGACGTTTAAACTCCAACCCTTTGGCAGTTGGTGTAACAGTCATTAATATTTAATAGCATAAATTCTGCATTTATATTAAATATAGAATATTTTATAAAATAATCAGTCATTTGTTTTCTCATTTTTTGAAACCAGTGATGAATATATCAGTAAATAATTCAAAACATTGTAAAATATGTTCTTATAAAAGCTCTTCGGAATTTTCAGTTCCAATAAAGTGAACATGATTCTAAATTTCGTATATTGACTATAAGGTTAATATTTTGTTATAATATATGTCAGATAAACATACAAAAAAAATTAAAGTAAATATCTCTCTCAAAAATAAGGCGTTTCGTAGTAGACAGTACTATTTTTCTCCATTTGATATTTCTTAATAGTCTGTGATATTCTCCGTGACATTTTAATTCCCACTTTTTGTAACTGGTGTAACAGTAATTTATATTTAATAGTAAAGATTATGTATTTATATTAACTATAAAATATTTTAAAATTCTTAAAGATAATAATACTGAAAAAAATTATATATTTGACATCAAGGAAAAAATGAGTTTAATGAATTCTTTGAAGTCTGAAAAATAATAACATTTGTAATTACAGACGTGAGAAAGTAGGTATTAATTTTTAAGCTTACGAATAATATTGTATACATAAATAGATTTATCTTAAATTGAAAAAAAAATTAATATGAAGGCTTATATATGCTTTTACATACTGTCCCCTCAATACCAATTACGTTTATATATCTATATATAAAATTAAAGTAGTTATCGAATAAATAGAAATGAAATCTATATAACTAAAACGCTCTTTTTTTTAACATAAAATTGTTATAAAATTAAGTTTTCCTCAATGATAGGTTCAGAAATTATTCTATTAGAACATGAAATCGTTCTATTTCCATTTATTTCTCTTTAAGGTGGAAAGCAATATTTAATTAGCACAGATCATCTTTTAAGGTACTAAGAAAAAAGCGTGGTGAACTTTCTTAGATTCTAGATATAAAATTATAGACAAATATACAAATATATATGTCTATATCTAAAATTAAAGCTGTAATCGAATAAATAGAATCGGAATTATAGACAAATATAAAAATATATAAATATATGTATAAAATTATAGTGGTAATCGAATAAATAGAAATGAAATCTATATAACAAAAATATCTTTTTTTAAACTTAAAATTGGCATAAAATTAAATTTTGCCCAATGATAGGTTCAAAAATTATTCTTTAAGAAGATGAGATCTTTCTATTTCCAATAAATTCTCTTTAAGGTGGATAGCAATATTTTATCAGCGCAGATTTCTTTCTAGGTACTAAGAAAAAAGTGTGTTGAATTTTTTTAGAATCTAGATATGGAATTATAGACAAATATGCAAACGAACGGACATTCAATTATGTATATGTTATAGGAGATGAGATAAATTGGTTATATGTGATTATTTATAATTCATTAATGTGGTTATGAAAAATTGCCGATTACTATATATAATATCTAACTTATTTTACTTACGGTAGAAAACATGGGTTCACATATATATTGACGTGTGATAACATTTTTAAATAATTGTGATAGAATGAATAATAAAAAAATATGTACAAATACATTCTTTATCTATTCATTTTCTTTTAATTTTTTTATGTTTTACTAAGAGACAAAAGCAATTTTTATTGCATAGTCAGGAATCTTAAACACATAGTTAAACCATTATTCACATTCGTATTATATTTTTTAAAAAATCATTGCCATAGCATGCAATTTACTCACCACAGTGACCCTGATATTTGATGGTAATCTCTCTCATCTGCTTGCACGCTGCTCGTTCCATTTCACACACGTTTGGATAATCCCTCCCGTCGCTCCCACAGACGGGCCGTGATCCACGACTGTCCCCATAGTTGGCACATTTTTCTGGACACACACACTCTGCTGTCCTGCCGTCCAGTGAAGGCCGACACTTTGAACCGAAATGACACTCCTTGTCCATGCAAGGGTCTTTCACATCTGCAGGAAATTGATAACAACCGAGAGTCAATTGGCTGTAGAGCAAAGATCCTACCAACATGCACACTGAATGAGTTCTAGAACAACCCATTTTAAAGAAGTTTTCACTGCAACCGGATGTAGAAAATATTGTATTCTCTATCTGTCTTAAACGCTTTTTTAGTGCACATTATTAAATTTAGTTTAATCAAGGCATTTAGAAATAAAAAGGTCATATTCAAATAAAAGAAATCAATTAAAACTTATTCACAAGGCCATTGTTTACAAAGTGATATAGTTCTTCATACTTATTGAGATATTGCTGAAAATTGTTTGTCATTAGAGGAAATACAAATCAGTTTATTTAAATTACCTTTAGAATTCTATAATTTTGGGATCTATCATGGTTCATATCACATTACTCAAAAGTAGAGAAAAATGAATAATTTATTTCCGTTAAAGAAATCTAGAGTAAATATTTATCGCATTATCTGATAAAAAATGCAAATTAACTTTCTAATATACGTTTAAAAATTAAGCTAGTAATTGTTTTGAGTTGCATATCTTTTTTGGATTAATTTTTTCTTAACTTCATCAATAAATTCAAGATTCCAAATATGTTCTGATATAAATTGCACTAAAGCAAAATTTGTCCTATATTTATCATTTTTGACCGTGGCCAGATTGTCCAAATTTTCCCGCCGGATAGTTGAAATTTTGGTAGCAAAAACAAAGGCAAAAACTTTCGATCTCTGGATTGAACTCCGCTCGCAGACACTTTTGTAATGCCGTCAACAACTCCGTTACTTCTCCATGCCGTCGAGACATCCCTCTCGGAGCATGCGCATTGATTTTGTTCATCATCCCACCCTCCCTGGTACTTTGTCGAACCAAAAGCTGAGTAACCTATCGCCCCCAAGCGGCAGACACTGACAGCAGATGGTGAAAATTTCGGAAGCACATGATAGATGTTAGTTTAATCCAGTTTCTAAAAAGTTTTCCAGTTATTCTTGCGTTTCATTTCCCCCGCTCCAGAATTTTTTTTAAATGTACCACCAGGATGAAAATTCTCTTCCACAAACCGAAAAAAAAGAAAAGAAAAAAGAATATCCGCTGAAAGCGAATTAGTATGTTTTTTTGTCTGTATTTTTATTACTAATCAAGACCCTTTTTTACCACATGGCTTTCATCGTCAGTGCGGAAAGAAAGAAAAAGTAATCTGGATTAAAAATAATTTTCAGATACTTTAATTTAGAAGAGAGGAGAATAGTTTGGAGTTATTTCCTCCTCCTATAATCAAGGTTAATGAAGTTGGTTAATCAAACAGCCCAATGTAACAAAATAGCATTTTGGTTATTTATAGTGGGGGCAGTGTACCCTCATTTACATTACTGAACATAATGATCAATTAAAGTAACATATAATATAACGGCATGATGCGGAATTGAATTTTATCAAAAATTGTGTTTACCATTTCTACAAATCAAATTAATTAATACCTGTAAAATATGATAATAATTTATTATTATTTAAAATTTATTTTTATGAATAAAAGCTTTCATTTGTGATGCTTATGCAAAGTTTTTAAAGTAAAATGTACTGTTTTCATTTATAAAATGAAATTTTATTTTATAATTTCTACTACCGATATATATATATATATATATATATATATA
>JAOUZG010025323.1:7810729-7842400 GCA_026289955.1 Argiope argentata
CGAAATATCAGTCGACGGCTGCTTGATGAATTCGAATGATAGTTTCCGAATCGATGAAAGCGAATTTCTACGAAAGAAATGAGAATATTATGCAGTAAAGGACGAAGCACCTTAATGGCGAAGGAAATAAGAATGTTTCTTCTTTATTTGTGCTCACTTTTTCCTCCCTGCATAAGCAATGGTGTGTACTGAATGTTTATGTTTTACGTTATATTCGCAAGAACCCGACGTAGAAATGATGATGGTGCCATGTACTAACCGCGAAATGGAAATTGAAAAAAGGACAATTTAATAAAGGAAATGATATAAGAGAGGGAGTCGTTCCATTTTTGACAGGGGTATTTGTTAAATTTCGTTCCAATATCGAGTAGAGGTACACCGCAGCAATACCCCCAGGTTCCATTCTGATTCTATTGAAAATAAATAAATGATGCAGAGTTAAATTCTATTAAAAATTATCGAATATATTTTAGAATATAAATCATAGTTATCACTAGAAAATGCACATATTTGAACCTCAAGAGAAATTGCATTGTTTATTTTCTTTAATTTGCAGTGCGCCATTAATTACACATTTTCGAAAGACGTTTCGTCGAATTTCACCATTTTTAAATTAATATCCCAGCAGAGAACTTCCTTTCTAAGTTCTAGAAGAATCTCAAAAATCTCATTAGTTAAATTTCATGATGTTTATAATTATGATTAATACTTGTCTGATGAGTTTTCAAGAAACATTGAAGAACTGGGAGAGGGAAAAGTTTCAGGGAAATCACCACCTCATGAGCCAGAAAAATAAAAACTTTTAATTGCTTTGATAAAATTCCTCTTATTATTGTTATTGTTCTTCAACACTACTGCACATCATTTCCTTTGGTGCCGAAAAGTTTTCATTTTTTTAATTTAATAGTGAAATGATAGCCAGAAAAAATATAAAAGCTTTTTTAATTAGATTAATAAAACGCTGCAAATATTTAATAATATCCAATAAAAAATTTAAAAAAATATCCTAAATAAAATTGAACAAATAAATATAATACAATATAAATGGAAAAGATATTCAAACTTATTTTGCGTTTGATTTCTTCAAAGTTTTAACTCCTCTACAGAGCATTAAAAATTTAATTGCATTGTAAGTTTTTATTGTCCTTATCACCATAGAAATTTATCATTTTTCTATGAAATTTTACATTTTAAAAAGAAAAAAGTCATAATTTGAAACAGTTTCCCCTAAACTATTTTTCTATGTATTAAACTATGTAAAACTATTTTTCTCTTATACAAGCGGTTGATCCATAGAGAAGATTATCCCCTTGGCGCACTTTTCAAAGTCGCCAACTCCCCGCGAACTTGCGTCTTATCTCACGGAGGAAGATATCCTCCAACAACAACATTGGGTTGCTATGTTTGGCGCCAAATATCCTTGGCGAAAAGGGGGTGATGATCTCTCCTATTGCACCTTCCGAGCATTAATAAATTGATTTTAATGTAAGTTTGTATGGTTCTTAACATCATAAAAATTCACATTATCATGACAAAATGTGATGACTGAAAAATGGAGTCTACTAATACTTGCCTGATGAGTAATACTTATCTCTGGTTATATTTGATGCGGATCAAATACCCTGATTTCAAAAATTCGGGGTATTTGATCTGAACAGCGGATGATAATCAAATAGTATTTCCTTCATCTGAACATAAATTAAAATTAAAAATAACATCCTAAAATATATTTGAGTGAATTTGCAAATTATCATTAATTTCATAAAACGTTATGAAAAAAGTAGCAGAAGTTGGGAAAGTCCATTTAAGATATAAATGTCAAAAATGAGGTAAACCTGCATAGAAAAGGACATTATTATGATATTTCAGAATTTGAGAAAGCTTTCAACCAGTTGGAAAAATCCTAGAGGAATTCTTGCCAAAGTTTCTGCTATTTCTTAATTTAATTGAAAGAATTTCTGGAATAATTACAGGTCCCTAAACATCCCATTACAATTAGGTTAAATGGGAGTTAGATTAGATTACTTTTTTAGTCAAGGAAGTATTTGTCTAATCTTTCATATTAAGGTGAGAGGTTACAGCCTTCTGTCAAATAAAACTGTTGAAGAACAAAATAAACTTTAACGCAGATAATAGCAGAATTTATCATTTGTGCCACATATGCACATATACAAATAATAATTTGCAATGAAATATTGATATCAACAGAAATATTCTAATTTTTACTGAGGTGTAAAATAGTACAATAAGAATGCTTACATAAACAAGTTCATTGTCATCAAGGTATATATGGGAAAAATACGTCACTAACCCTCCAAGCGTCAACCCCGTAAATAGACGGAATCTCTTCTCCCTTCAAAGCGTTATCCCCGTGAAAAGACGGAAATTTAAATCCCCTTAAATCTGTCACTGCCCGTACTTTTACGGGTCCATTTTTTCGCTTCCCCCAAACTCAAGCTGCGAGATAATGAGAAGGAAATGTGAGATGAGGAAAAGCCAGTCGTTATCAGTGGACGATAGGAATGCTGTCTTCCTGATCGCGTTCTTTTAAGCATTTTAAAATTTCGTTTACATTCTCAACCTTACTTTTGAGATTTTGAAAATAAATGCGAATCCACATTAAGTTTTAAATAAAAGGAATAAAACTGTATGAAAATATATTCCCGGAATGAACATATATGAGTATTGTTATTTATAAATTCATCCATAAGATTTTAAAACTTTTTAGGGTGAAATAACTGTTAATCTAAAAAAATAAATATAAAATAAAAGTTTGACATTTTTTTTATAACGTACTTTTATTTAAGGATTTTCGAATTAAGATTGCTTATGCAACTTATTTTTTTTAAAAAAATAAGATACTGAAATTATATGCTGAATTTTATTTAACGAGCGAGACTTTTCATCTTTGAATGATTTTTTTTTGTTTTCATTGATAAGTGTAATTAAAAACGGGGAGATATTTTATTTATATAAAATCCATAAATTAAAGTGAGTTTTTTTAGAATGATAAGTTTTACATTCATTATATTAAATCATATATTTTTATAAAGTAATAATTTATATATAAAAATTGATAATTTATTTAATTTGCAATTTTTTTTGTTTATGGAATTTCACATTCCCTGACGAATACAAACAGAAATTTAAGCATTGTAGAGATATTGTTTTTATATTTTTTCTAGTTTTTAATAATATTTTCAAAGTTAAAATAAGCGCAGTTTTTATAGGTTATATTTATTTAATCGAAATATTAATCTTATTTCACTGTACAGTCTCATGTATACAACACGCACTTTTGTGAATGTTAAACACAATGTTAAGTGACATTTTGTGACTTAACATTGTGACATATAAGTGACATATACGTTTAATATTGAGTAATTTAATATGCAAATTTTAATGCTCGTGAAAGCAAATGAATGAATGAGTTAAAATTATAATATTTTTAAGTTAATTTAATTAAAGGTAAATAATTATACTTTTTGTTTTAAATTCTAATTTTTTTAACTCCTTGGTCTAATTTTATTTCATATCTTAGCATTAAAAAAATTAATGCGTGCAACTGGCATTTAGATTACCTTCTCTTGTTTGCAAAATTTGAGTTCACTAGAGGTGATTTTAGTTTATTTATTCAGTTTGTTCACAGGAGTAAGAAAAATTCAGAAATACCCACATTTCAAGTAATTTGAAATTCTTTATTCTTAATAAACTTTAGCCTCACGTTTTCATTTTTTAAAAACAGAACTTGTTTGAATAAGGGTGTCAGGCACGCAGGTCTCTTACTACCATTTCTACTAAAATAGTGAACATCCTTACTGATAGTGAAGATGAATATTCGTTTTGGCGATCTCCAAATCAAAATGTTTGACCTAGGGCGAACACATTTTATCCGTATACAATTTGGAACTGGAAATAAACACCTCGGGATAAAATTATCAATAATTTTAATCAGAATTTTTATTACTTAAAATTACATAAAATTTTATCATTTATTCGCATTAAAAGATGAAATTATCACAACATTATTTATACAGTGTACAATTTTATTTAAACATTTGAATATATAACCAAGAAAATTCATTCTTTAAGAAAATTAAGATCTTGAACTTTTTATATCTTATTTAGTGACATGCTAGTTATAGAACTTTCGCTTCAGCTACATGGTTTATTTGTAATTCAATAAAAAAAATTTGGTTAATGATATGACAAAAAAATTCGTATCATTGATAAAGAAAATTTTGAATTCACATTTAATGTACCAAATATATTTCTACTGTGTTATTTTCGAATGAAATGTAAAATTTTAACATTTTATTATTGCTTGAAAAAGAGTTTTTTCTGTCATGATGGATTTAAATACTTTTAAATTGAGATTGACATAGGAAAAAGTAACTTATTTATTAGATAAATTTGATCTCATTTATTAATTAAGTTTGTCACTTAATAATTAAAAACAATTCAAGGCACATCCTTTTAATTGAGATAAATTCGTAATCGTAAGAATTTATGCATTTTTTTTTTAAAAAATTCTTAAGAATTTATGCCAATTTGTATAATTTTATTCAAAGATTTATTAATTTAGTGATGAGCGTAATACGCATTCCTTTAGAATTAATATTTTGAAAGCGCATTTTAGAATACTGAAGTACATTGGAAATACTCTGAAAGAATCTTTTTTTTTTCAAGAATTAAATCACTTGCATGTAATTTCGAATTATAATTTCACATTACGAGGGGATTAAAAATTTTGAGAAACTAATTACAATAAAAAAATAGGCGAACACTTTCAATTCATAAAAATTAGATTCGTATCGTATTAAATACAACAAAATTTATTTCTAATTTAAATTATATGTAGTGTTTCATGAATAATCAGAAATCCTCTAAAACACAACCATATTTTCTGCGTTTTCAATCTATGTTATTTCGATCGGCTGAAAGAAAAATGCTGTTCAAATCGAAAGACTGCTATAAGCAACAGCTGTCACTCACAACATGACATCGGCTAATCTGCCTACCCCTGCTGTGCGGTAATAACCGCAAAAGGGGAAAGCAATCCTTTTGTCCAAACCCTGACACTTTTAAGAACAAATCTGTTATTCAGACGCGCCGCTTTCGGTAAGTATTGCATTCTGAACGTCGCCGTCTGGAGGGCTAAACAGCATTCTCGTCCAACCAACTCAGTTTCGAAATTTTAATCCTGGTACCATTCAAACTAAGCTTGGAAATTTACAGAAAAGTAAATCAAAGAAGAATGTTTCTGTCATTCTTTGAGTGGACAGAAACTTTCAATGGTTCTGTTGATAATGTAAAAGTTGGTGACCTGGTGAATGGTTAATGACAATGATCCTGGTATTTGATTTAGTTATCGTGTTATCTTCTCGTTCTGCAGTGTTTTTGAAACTATTGTTGCATTTCTGACTATGCTTTACTCCATTGTTCATTTTCTTTTAACAACGTTGTCGGCTCGTTTTATCGTTTCTAAAAGAAATTTAAAAGTTTCTTCAATGTGCCTATCCAGCCTTCTTCAATCCAATGTTATAAACCTTTTTCAACTGTCATATGTTATTATAATGAGCACGAAACTACAATCAGGATTTTGTTATATTGAGCTGGGATTTTGCTTCCCTATCAAAAAAGTTTCGATCATTTATTTTTTATGCCTATTATATATGATTCTAAAGAGTTGGAATTGCGGAATTTCCTTTTTACCACATCAAATTTTAAACGATTAGATACCTAACCGAAATATATTTTATATGAAATTCAATATAGTTATATGTTTCTTTCAATGTTTTACTATATTAAACATTGAAAGAATTTTAATTTCACAAAATCATTTTTATTTTCTTACGATTTCAATCGGAAAGTACTCATATATGCTTTTCGCTTTAAAAATTATTACACTTTATTTTAAATATGATAACTTACCAAATGTACAATTGGAAACAGTTAAATGATCAGGAACACCTTTTTTTAAGTTTCCAAATCAATATTGACGATTATACCAACGTGTATGCAATTTACCATTTAAGATCTGACGAACTGAATAACGTCTTTAAAAAAGGATGCATAATTTTTTTTTGCAATGTTCTACATCCATTAATGCTTTATTCGTAAAAGGTTCATTGTTCTATTATCTGCACAACTTATTATTAATGTAATGTTAATGTTAACTTATAATATCAATATATTTATTTAGCCATTATAATAATTTCATGCAGTTAAATATTCATTTAGTCGATTTCTCAAAGAATATGAAAGAACATAGTGAGTATTCTTCTTTTTATTTATACATATTTACACATTGTCTTAACCCCACAATATAGATTACTGAGGACTTACGTATTATACCGTCTTCGCCAACGATCTCCAACATTTTAGTAACTCATTGGTGATGGATTTAAATTTGGCGATAAAGGTCAACGGATTACAACATTGTCGGATTGCCCTAATTGACGGTTTAGCACTCATTGCCGACAACTTCAAATTTGGCGATAAAGTTGGACGGTATAACACGTAAATACCGATTACTGATTAATTTTCTGAAGTGAACGGCAGAAAAGGGAGAGAATTTTCTATTTTTGGTGGTATTCTATGATAAATTTTAATGGAATACTTTAAGGGCATCATATATTTTCCCTTCTATTTGATATATTTTAAAGCTATTAAAATGTAAAAGCTATTAAACTGGGCACTTATATAATATTTTAAAAATTTAATTCATATCCTGATGAATTACATTACGCATTCAGATACATAAAAGCAAAAAAAAAAAAAGGATAAGATCATAACTCAAAGGTTATAATGTCTCTTAAGTGACCGGAGATCTTTAAAATGACTTTTTGCTATTTCCACCTTACCAATTTGAAATTTTATAGGCCTTAAGAGGAATACTATATGGAGATGGCACACAAAATTTCAAAGCATTATATTAATTTATTTATGTTAGGGGGTAATATAACATAATATTAGCGATTAGATAAATAACATTAATGAAAAATGTACCAGGCGCTCCAAATTTGTTCGAAAGAGCTCCAATTTTTATCATTACTTACTCTAACCCTTTTGAAACAAAAAGTGGGATTAATCTTGTAGTTCTAGTGCGAAATATCAAAATTAAACAATGTAATAACTTAAAACTACTGATTTAACCTGAAGTAACCTCATGTCCATCTAAGTGCTCTCTGCCAGCATTTAAAAAACTATGTTCGACTTAATTATTTAAAAGATTATTAGACGCTTTTCATATTTATCATTTTATAAAATATTTCAAACTTCAACGTAAAAGATTCTTGTTCGTATATTTGCATAGTTCATAACTTATATCCAAATTTATCCTAGGATTCATCATTTCAATGTATCAGGTTTTCATTAGTTGGATCACTTTTTTTTTTCATAAAGCTCTATTTCTGCAGGTATGTATAGTTGAGAAATGCAATTCCTTTTATCCAGGTATTCTTGTAAATATTCAAACTAATTTTGCAAGATATCCAGTAAAGATAGATATCCCATCTTGAATGGCTACTAGAGAAACGTATTTGAAATGTATTCTAAACTAAATTTTGTTCTTCTAAATCAATTGCGACTAACATAATATTTCCTTAGAAAAAAGTAACTTTTTTCCTCTCTTATCCTCCCCAGCAATAAAATGAGAATTCAGTTGAGCTTGCTGGAATCCTGGTTCGCGGTCTATTTTTATCTACTTCCTGCTTGCTTTATCACGGCATTCCCTCGTTTCTATCTACCAAAAAGAAAGGAAAAATCCTTTTCCTTCAGAGAATATATTAGCACCTATTCGCTCTTTAAGGCGAAGACCGTTGAGATTTTCACGCGATTACATACCAAATAGCAGTTAACCACGAAAAAATGCGGTTTAAGCTTTATATTACGTTTATCCGGGGAATCTTATGATGTGCCAACTAATGTTTTCTCTTCGCAACTTTAGGAGCACGAGGGATATGCAGATTTTATACATAAATGTGTGATAATTTGGCTCTCCTTTGCGTCGTATTTTCGCATTATTTAACTGGCCGCGGCGATGTTTTAGCACAATTTGCATTGAAGAACAGCAAACTAAGATAAATTTTTATCCCGTTGTTATCACATGAGAAGTGCCATTCATGCAAATGCGTGCAATAATTTCCGGCATTCGCAACATAAAGTAACCGAATGGTTATCTTCACGGAGATAAATAGGTTTTGGGCTTCAGAAATGAATATACTTGGCAGACTTTCGTTTAAATTCAGTGCCAGATTCTGTCTTGTGGAAATAGATTGGAGTTTGTGATTTTTTTTTTAGATAGTGATTTATTATTGTGTCAGTTAAAATCTGGGTTTAATAATTAGGAAAAATATTTGCAAGGCAATTATTCATACTAAAAATATAGTTAAATTCATTGACGAATTATAAAAAAACTATGATCAATACCAATAGAATAATGCTCTCAAATCTGACAATGTTTGCCGTCAAGTAATAATTAATCAACCAATATGGAATAATTATTAATCATACATTGACTACTGTGACCTACACTAAGAACTGCCAGTTCTCTGGCTTAGAGGTAGCGCGTTTTCCTCGTGTTCTGGGAGTCCCGGGTTCAAGCCCCGGCTTCGGGCATGGTTGTTCTTCTCTGTGCTATCTGTGACTGTACCCTCCTGTAAAAAGGGGCTGTGCAAGCGAAAGTGTGATGAGTGCGTAGCTAAGTCTTACTCTTGGCCCTAGTTGACGCTACTTCGAAAACAAGAGACGCTCATTAGGCTTAAATCTACTGATGCTTGCATTAGAGGGGCGTGCCCATTGGCAAGTGCCATAAGAAAGAACTACATTGTTTTCTTTCGTATGTAGTACGGAAGGAAAAAAATTCCTGAACCGCCTCAACAGCAATTATGGCGGGGATCGTGATTAAATATTAAAGATCATCACCAGCCACGGAATAATTCTTCCCGCGTAAAGACACCCAACCATAGGTGGGATGTAGACCGCCATCATCACTTTTGCACCCACCATGATGAGAACAAACTACCATGCCGTAAGTTTCTCATGCTCATTCTTGAGATCTTTCCCTTGGGACTAGAATCATTATTAAGATTGTAATGAGATAATTGCAAAGATTCTTGACAAATAGATATGTCTCGAAAGTTAAGAAACTTATATTTAGTGCAGTCTGTTGTTTCGGAATTTATATATTTCATCTTATAAATTTTACTTAACATATTTATATTATTGTGAGTTAAACTATATCACTGCGTGGATAATATTTAGGAAAAATATTTTAAATTCAATAAAATTATATTTAAAATATTTAGTAAATAATAAAATAACATGTCATGCATAATGACTGCTGGTGAAATTATATGATCTAGGTAAAAAAAAAAATTGAAGAAAACTCGTGATCATTCTCTCTCTCTCTCTCTCTCTCTGTCTGCCTGTGTGTGTGTGTTCCAACACAAATAAATCTTAAGAAAAACCCCTGACCCTTTTAAGATCAGTCAATTTACTTTATGAGCGGGTGCTGCGTCAATGATCTTTGAGCTTGTCCAATTGGTGATAAAATGGATATTGCTGGAAACTTCAAGAATTTTCACTATCCATCCAAAAGAACCGAAATGCTTCCTGATTCGCTAAGAAGGTTATTTTCCCGCCTACTGAGAGTTATAAATGGCCTTCATTCTCAAGCTGCAGAGGTGAATTGAATTGGACTGGAAGCAGAGTTGGAGCCGAAGTCAAGTAACGAGTCGTCAAGTTAGTAGCGAAGGAACGGTATAAGATTCCTATGGAGAAACAGACTACTGTGAAGCCCAACGAGTGCCACACTGAATTTTTGTGTGCCGAATACCGTTCTCATCTGTAGAAGCAGCGGCATGTCATTCGTGGAGTACCAGTCGTATGGTAGTGAATCGGAAACTAAAGCTAGAAGACAGTGATAATTTCAGCCGCTTAGAGAGGCGGCAGAGCGAAACTCTGAGGAACCCCTCTACTTCTGGTTTCTGTCTGGCCGCTTTGCATGCTATGGCCAATTACTACTTGTGAGCTATGTGTTCGTCAAGGCTGTGCATATTTATCGTCTTTGCATTCGTCGTTATTGTGTAAATAAAAGCCGTTATTGTTTTCTGCGGAGGCCTGCTGATTGTGTCTTCATACCATACAACCACTGAAAACGTACGCGGTGATCCGTATTATATGTATCAATATATAATGTAATTTAAAATAAAAATAAGAATTTTTTATTAAAATATTTATCTTGATATATAAATAAAATGGCTAGAAATAAAATTCTTGTCAATGATGTATTATCTACATCAAGACTTTTAGCAGATATTCTTAAAATTTCACTCGTTTACTATTTTTTTCTTTTATCACATATAAAATAAATTGTATATTCCCTTCCTTACATTTAATTGATGTATTATTTTCTTAACTTAAAATATATTTGTTACTCGTTCCATAATACTTCAAACCATTAAGGAATTTGTCGTTATAAAGAACAATGCAATTATTACTTAAGACTTATTATTGAAACTTAAAATAAGATATGCATGCGAAATAAATTATTGATTATTATCTTAATTGATCTCGAACATTTTGAATAATGTTTCTTAATCAACATTATTATGCTTTCCACATTACCTCTGATTTCCCCAATAATGTCAAAGAGTCATTTAAGAAAGTCAAGCTATGCCATTTGCAGGATACTTCAAGAATCTAATCAAATAGAGAAGTCCCTTAATCAATCGTGTCTTCTCGGACTATTTAAGTAATTAGATTTGGTGCTCTCTGCCTTTAAAGGTCCGAGAGAGTTTATCGCATGCATTTTTTAGTTCTTTCTCGGAAGAAATTCACGAAATAATTTGCGGCCCCATCTAACTAAAGTTTTAATGTTATTACTAGACGAAATTTGTTTAGTTCATTAAAGTATATATATATATATATATATATATATATATATATATATATATATATATATATATTGCAAAATTGAATTTTTTTTTCTTGATGTAACGATAACAGTAGAATTAATTTAACTAATTACTACATACAATTAAATTTTAAAGGGTCTCGAATTATTTACTATAATATTATGATTTATAACATGGAAACAGTTTGGTTTTAAAAGATTAATCAAATCAGATTTAAAAATAAGGAAATCATCGAAAAATATTGTTACTCCAAATGAATTATTAAAAAAAATAATTAGTATGGATAAAGTAATAAATTTTACTTTATCATTATTTAAAAACAATTTATTTAGCAAAAGACAATTTAGGTTTTAAAATATATGATCATTTAAGATTTATATGTAATCCAGATATGAAAACTAATTATATAAAAAAATATTTTTTTTATCTATACATATTTAAAATTCAAGTCTCGCTTAAAAATACTTAGAGCAATGGATTTTATAATTATTCCATGATAGATATCCCCCAAAATTTCATTTTGCTATGAATAATTATTTGATTTATTTTTTTTGAATTTTTGAGCAAATATTACAAATAAAAGTCATATAGTCGCACTAAATACTTTTCACATTAATATAAAATTATGGAAAAAAGGAAACAAAAAAGTCTATATTTAGGTACGCAATAGACATACTTACTTCTATATATATTGTAAAAAACAAATTGATTCAAAAAGATTCCTTTTTTATTTATTTTAGATTCCTGACAAAAGATGAATGTTAAAATTTACTATTTTCCAAAATCTGTTTATTTACCTAGCAACAAACAACTGTTCAAACAAACTTTTTTTTCATATAAACTATACATGAATTTTCTACTGTAGAAAAATAACTTTCAATGCTGAAATAGAAGAGAACTATTGTTACATTTTATCTTCAACATTTCACTTCATATTTTCCTTCTGTTATTATTATTCTTAATTCCCAAATGAATAGATTTTCATCGTATTGCTTTTACCAAATCGGAACTCACAAATTCTGAATCGGATTAAAATTTATTACCTTTATGAATATAAAACATATTCACATTTAAAACTATCTAAACATTGAAATATAATCAAACACTCATTTTTGAATCGCTCAGAACCTGAAAGAACATCCTGCATTTTAGTAAAATTCAAGATAAACGTATAATGTCACATGATTTGAATTGGGGACGCAGCTTAACTTGATATCCTATATCTGTTTATAATTAAAAATATGCACTAAGTTAATGGAAGATTCTAAATAAGAAAAGATAGTTTACCTTTCAAATTAAATTCAGAAAAATTAGAATTAAAATTCACTTACTTACAAAGGCTTATAGTTAAAATTTGATTTCCTAATTTAAATTTCCCACATATTTTTCAACACGTTACTGAACAAAAGCTCGAATTTTAATTTTTTACAATTTATTTTTGTAACTTTTCCTTATAGGAAATGATTGAAAAATAATTGCAACCATTTTATACAACGTTCTCACATTCTGAAATTTAAATTTTGAACTAACGATTGTAGTATCTCTTGTTGATAAATTTACTCAATTATATCTTATTAAAAAATTGGAAAACTGCTATGCTTAGATATTTTATTTACTTTTAATTATAAACAACAAATAATCGGCAGAAGAATTTACTTTATTTGTCAAAAATATTGAGAAACGGAATTCATTCGGAGGAAATCTGTCTGTCTTTTTGTTTGAGTAGAAGTGATCCGATGACTACGAAATACAAAGTTCTAGAAAAATAAAATTTGACACCATAGGTTTTGCATCTATGGTGGATACATTTTTTTTAATACCTAACCAAATTTATCAAAGGATTAACTACCTATCGTTCTATATTTCCGCATCCCTGTAATCTCAATAATTCAAAAATGTAATGTGTTTAAGCAAGAAAATTCGGTATGTGATCTTGGAATTACAACTGTAGTTCTGAGTAAAATTTTGATTTCAATAAGTCGAAAAAAAGGTATCCATGTAAAAGTATTAATAAAATTTCTAGATTAATTCTAAATATTTATATTTCACAATTGCTGTTCGGGAATGACAAAAAATATTGTCAACTTTACCCTAGATTCATAAATTTCTGAAACGGTGGAGAGGGTAAATTCATTGTGAAATATTAAAAAATGCATTGGGAAGATCAATTTCATCATTATAACCCAACAAAATAAAATATTAATTTTAAAATGAAAGAAAACTGGATGAAAACTGGATTACAATTTAATATTGATTTCGCAAGAAAAAAAAAATTAAAATAAGGGGTTATGAATTTATTTGTATATTTAAAGAATCCGGAATGGATGCTCTAATTCTGTAACCAAATCGTAATAAGTCTCAATCAAAGACTATCGTGATTTTAAGTTTCTTTCAATAAATGAACAGAGATTAGATTTATTGAAAATTTTAAATAATAAAAAAATGAGTGAAGTTATTTAATTTCTTACTTAAGATATAAAATGCACTGACATAAAAACTGGGAATGAGATGTAATGTAATGTATTATAAAATTTTAAATAATTATAAGTAATATTTATGCATGACTACTTCTTTTAAACATAAATAATTATAAAATATATTATTAGATGCATAATCTATATATGAATCCCTTAAACAATAAGAATATGAATAGCAGAAAACAATAAAAATCTACTATCAAGGTCCTGTACGAAGTAATTCCATTGCAGAGAAAAAATATATTGAAAATTTCTTAATTCTTAACCATCAAAGAAGCCTTAACTGTTTGAATGTTTTGTGTTTAATCTTATATTATCCAGTAGAAGATACTCTAGTCGTTTCTGGAGGAATTTATTCATATATATATATATATATATATATATATATATATATATATAGTGTACAATTTATGCAATACAAACCATTCGCATAAATTGAAATCGATTGAAATTTAAGAAATAAAAATTGTTGATTCCAAAATTTTAGTAAAAGGTAAATTAGCATTTTTGATTCTTTCAGCACTTGCAATTGAAATTATTGATGGAATGACAAATGCTAATTTAATACAATTTTGGAATAAATAATTTTTTTATCTTTAAATTTCAATCGATTTCAATTTATGCGAATAGTTTGCATTGCATAAATTGTGCACTGCATATGTATTTCATAAATAGTACATTTGCTTTTATTGTAGAAATATGTGCACTTAATCAATTAACAAAGCAATCAAATATGGAAAGTATATTATAGTGTTAAATTCTGACCAATATAGCTTCTATTCGTGATTGGAAAATTATAAAAGATATTGGATAAAATTTTACCTTTCCGGATCCTTTATTTATAAGCTGATCATATCAATAAGAATACTGAAAGAATGATTTAGTTCTTGATATTAGCTTATTTACAATCTGTTATATTCAAAGAAAACATACCCAAAGAATTTCATTGATTTGTAGTATCTTACCAAAAAGGTACGCATATAATGATACATACATTGTAACATTGCTCCAATATTCATTTTATCTGTCATCGCCAACTATCTCACAAAGTCAATATTCTCTTTTTCAGTACAAAATCTGTTTATGTAATCACGAGAGAAGTTCCCACAAGATCACTACCTAAGCTTTATTTTCTGGGGAAACTGAATCTGATGAACCGTTACAGTTCTCGCTCAAGAGAAATCTCCAAACACAAGATTATTGGTTGGCGTTCCTTCTCTGACGAGAATTGAACACACACTCAAAAAATATCCCTCCATAAAGAAGGACAACTTAATGTTTAAATAGAGGTGGCATTGGAGAAAGGAAAAAAAATTGTTACACTAAATTGAATCAGTTTCTATCTGTTCGGATATCCAGTACATATCTGTCCCCGTCCTGCGTCCTTCTAAGTGAAATAAATTCGGAGGTTTTCCTTTTTTTAATATGGTACGTTGAGTTTGTAAAAAGGCAGTTCTAAAATTATATTTTCTCTTTTTTACTTATTTCGCTTCTAGTGTGGGTTAGATTCAGAACATTATATGTAATGGCCCTAATGAGTGGAAAGGATGAATTGTTGTTGTTAATTATGGCACTTGCCAAGGGCAATTCCCTCTGATACATTAGCAGAATTTAACCTGCTGATATACATCTCTTGTTTTACAAGTAGCGCCGTAAAGGGCCAAGAGTACGACTCAGTTACACACATGCCACAACCCTTTTTAGGGGCAGACTTCATTCATGCATATTCATTCACTCATTTCAGATCGTAATTTAGACCTAAAACAGAGAACGGTCACCTCTGACCCAGTACCCCCCGTGGTATTATTCTCGAAATGGAAGACTTTGCAACCCTGAACAGATTTAACGAGCGCCAGCCGTCATACACTCGGGGAATATTTTGACCGGTTAGTTTCGAGCTCGTAACCTAAGGATTGGGAGTTCAACGCTCTAACAACCAGACTATCCCGTTTAAGAAAGGAAAGGGAAGTTCAATGCAATAGTTATATATCTGATTAACAATAGTTATGTAGCCTTAAATAAGGGAAACAAAGTTTCCAGGAAGTGTTTGAGTCCAAAATGTACCCAATTTGTCAGTAAACTAATAATATATTTGTATATTAATGCACAATAGCATGATATATATTTAATATTTAAATATATATTGATGTTGTTGTTTCTAATGACACTTTCCATGGACAAGCCTCGCGAGGCATCAGCATATTTAAGCCGAAATAAGCGTCTCACGTTTTAAGTAGTGCCAATAGGGAGAAGAGTATGATTTTCCTACACACTCATCACAGTCGTTTGCACAGCCTCTTTTTACAGGGGGACACAGTCACACGCCTCAGAGATAGAAGACAGAAGAACAATCATGCCCTAACCGGGACTCGAATCCGTGACGCCCAAATGAAGAGGAAGATACGCTACCTCTGTACCATGACGTTGGGTTAAAAATCTTTCTAGCATTACAAATTTTTTGTATAAAAATAATAATAAATTTAGATTTTCGAAACTTGATAGATGAAGAATAATTTTCTTTTCAAATTTTTAAATAAATCTCTTTGAAAAAAAAAAGATTAAAAGATGATAGTACGCGATTGAATGTATTTTATTTCATTCCATATCATCGCTTATAGCAAATTTTTGAGAAATCGTTTCTACTGGTTCTTATTTGATGCATTATAGATTTAGTATTTGAATTACTTTAACAATTAAATATTCAAGTTAAAACTTTTAATCCTTTATTTTTTTATTAACTGTTCTTTTAATAACCAAAATAATTTTATTTTTGTTATAATATTCTCACCAGTATTTCGGCACTTGTCAGGGCTCTACGGAAAAATAAAAGAGAAAGTGAGCACTGCTCTGCATCTCGTAATTCCCGGACCGGAATCATGAAAGTAATAAAAGTGAATTTATTTGCTTCCTCTATTTTTTTCCTGCCCCAAATAAACGCAGAACCTTGTCTGACTTAATGATGAAGGTGTAATTCGAAGAGAGAGGAACCGCCCGGGCTTCTCAACATTTCTTTCCCGATCTTTGGCACTTTCTTCATAAATAACTATTCGAGCACTTCGGCTGAAATATATTTTCCCCCGTTAATGGCGATGTCGTAAGTTCTGCTCCAGGAAATGAAAAATCATGAAGGTGACGCCGGAAGCAAAGTGGATGTAGAGAATACCGATGGTTTTTAAAAGAGCTTAAGTAGAGCGCAGTTTCCATAAGTAAAGAATAATCCGCACATTTTTTTAATGTTATTTTACTTTCTTGCTTTTTTATAAACAAGTAACGTGAATAACTTAATATCGAAACTTTTTGATCAATATATTTATCATAATGAGCCATTTGTATCTGCCATCTTTCCTGCTGTTTCATTATTCTTATTTTTTTTAAATGTAAAGAAGATTCGAATATAATCCTATTACAACATAGCAAGATAGCGTTTTATGATTAATTTGTCTAACTTTATCTAATTTTTCAAATTTATTTTAAATTATATAACATAAATGTGCATACAGAGTGTGTATTTAATATGCCGTCACAGTCTACTTGAGAGTAAATTCAAGAACTAAAATAAGAGAATGAATTATTTTGAAAAATTAAGCAATTTTAATGTACACTAAATTAATTTAACAATTTTAATGTATACTCATTTAATATACCCCAAAATAATTCAACAATTTCAATTTACACTAATATAATGTACACTAAATTAATTTAACAATTTTAATGTACACTAAAACAATTTTAATGTACACTAATTTAATGTACCCCAAAATAATAAAACAATTTCAATTTACACTAAATTAATTTAACAATTTTAATGTACACTAACTAATGTACTTCAAAATAATTTAACAATTTTAATGTACAATAATTTAATGTACCCCAAAATAATTTAAAAATTTCAATTTACACTAATATAATGTACACTAAATTAATTTAACAATTTGAATGTTCACTATTTTAATGTATACTAAACAATTTTAATTTAAACTATTTTAATTCATACCAAAAATTTTAATTTACATTATTTTAATGTACTTTAAATAATTTTAATGTACATTTATTAAAATTAAAGGAAAAAATCTGCTCTAAAATAAAAATTATATTTCTATAAAATTATTATCACTTTTTTTAAAATTTAAAATCGGTATGAATATATTTTTTTCAGTGATATTCTTCGAAGCATTTGAAGCAATACCCAAACAAAATTTTTGGAAAATATTTCTTAGTAGGCATGCATTTTTAAATGTAACTAATGTAGTAAATGTAACTTGATTTAATCTTGGATGACTGCACTAAAAGATCTATTAATTATGTATGTTGTTAACATAATTTACATAAAATATAACAACCCATACCCATAATCATATTCAAATGCTCTACCACCTTATGTAATAATGAAGTTGAATGTCTACGTTTGCATGTCTATCTGTCTGTTTAAAAGCTCTACAGAAAACATTATTTCTTCCTAAAATATTTGACAGATATATGCTTGGAGAATGGGAATGGGCACTTTGGAATAATCTTTTTTTGAAACACTAATGAATCAAAAACTATGTTGATTTTTAACATTTTTCCTCAATGATTTCCAAAATCATCACAGCTAAATATAAATTTTACCGAGTTGTAAAATTTAAAAAAGAAATGTTTCATCAATGGTACCAATTTAATAGTCATACATTTTTTTTCTTTTGAATTTCGTATCTTTTAAATTACTTTTTTGCCCAATTTCCAGCAATATTCATTATTACATTGTAGCCTTGAAATTTAAATTGTTTCCTTTTCATCTTTATTGAAAGATGAGGACGAATTTTGTTTAAATGTGTGTATTTTAAATGATGAAAAAGAAATCCAGTTATGTTACAGTACAATCAGAAGATGGATGAAAGACCTGATTAAAATTTAATAAATCATTCATAATGAGCAGATCATATGAAAGACATTGAGAATAACAAGGCAATAAAAGATATTAATAAAAATAAAAATTCTGAAATCTCTTATAATGCATCTGATCGATGATATGGTGTTGAAATGATGCGATTAAATATTCAAATTTCTTATCTACAAACACCAGATAATAGTTTTGTCTAGTAGTATGAATTTTGAACAGAGAATTAGCGGTACAGAGATTATTTGCTGAAAACATGCACTTAATTATATTTCTTTAATTATTGCCAATCTTAGGGCTATTAATTATACCTCAGATCTAAGACGTATTACCTGGCTAAAGAATAGAAAAACTTTATTTAAAGAGTAATGGAAAGGTGCTTACTTCCTTTCCACCTTCAATATTTTCACGCAATCATTTTTCATTGATAGACGAATCAATCTTTTTTTTTATTTCGAACTGTTTACAGCAACACACAGACAGAAAGAATTTAATTTTGGGTACTTACGTATTAGACCGTCTTCGCCAACGGTTTCGTAACTTTTTGGCGATGGATTTAAATTTGGCGATAAAGATCAACGGATTACACCATTGATGGATTGCCATAGTTGGCGGTTTAGCAACTCATTGGCGATGACTTCAAATTTGGCGATAAAGTTGGATGGTCTAATATGTGAGGACCTAAATTTGTAGGTTAACAAGGCACATTTATGTGACTGAAAATAAATTTCCTTTAAAGATGAACTGATAATTTTTACAACTCTTTTATGAAGCTGTTTTGAAAGTAAATGAAAGTGAATAGAAAAGTATATTAAAAGATACTCTAATTTTGATAGCGTGAATCACTGCGTAGTTGGAAGCTTTTTTAGAAAAAAAATCAATCTTTATGTAGTAAATATTTGAGTTTCATCTTTGTCTAATGCATGTAGCATGAAGTTTACAAATGAACAAATATTTAATCCTCTTTCCACCTAAACAAAATGAAATGCAATTTAATCTATCTTTAATTCTACCGTTTTACAATATATCACTTGGTGTTTTTTTTTTTAAATTTTCCGGTACTCTCAAAAGGAACGCTTTATTCAGAAACGTGAAGTACAGTCAGATGACGAACGGTATTTCCTTTCCAAAGTAGCACGCTGAGAAAGACAATTGACGGTCATTTCTGTAACTATACATTATTATTTTATATTAGGTTCATTTTGGGTGTTTCCTTAATACTGCTCTAACTCGGGACAGTCAGATTAGAGTGCATAAAAATTGTCTAAGAAACTGTACTTATTCGATGCATAGATTTCGAGAAAAATACGAAAACAAAATAAGATGCCGTGTACAGTGCAATACAAAAAAATATTTGTTTCTGCACTATTTTCAAGCTACAAAGGCGGATGTTCAAAGCATGCTCCAAGCATAACGAAAAAGGCTTGAGCGCGTATTGAAATGGGTACAGCATTTTTGACTGTAAGAGCCTGTGCAGAGTATCTCAAGTGGACTTGTGATCACTGGTTAGAGCGCACATGTTTACTTTAGATGTTTCTTCTACCAGCAGCAGTATTGCATCCTCTGATGGACATTATACGGTCTTCCTACATCATGACAACTGGCCGTTGGGCAGACGCTTCCTGTATTTTGTAGTCTGTTGTCCAGCCTGTAAATTACTTTCGCACCAGGTGGACAACGCGGTGGATAATGATGGTCCCTGGCAGTTTGTAAGGTATTCCCATTGCATTAGCCATAGATCAAATAAATGTCGCAATAATCACAAATGAAATATATGTTCACCATGCGAAGAATACTGCTAATTGCAAGATGTAGCGTTTTAAATAGGAGTTAAATAACAGCTTTATGTTATTTCATGGCACTCAGATGCATACCTCGATATACGCATCGAACATTTTGAACATCATTGTTTAGAAAGGTATACAAATAGTGCTGTTGATGTGTATACTACAGTGCTTTTATCTTTCATCCGATGTAACGTCAAACTATATGTCATAAAGGTAAGGTTTGGGGGCATTTTTATGTACACCCCACGAGGAATCTAATTGTGCAGAGTTGTGTATTTATGGTACACCCTATGTAGTAACATGATATAATTAATAAAAAGTACAGACCAAAATTATGCTATGCCACTCAAAGACATAATGCATATATTAAAAGACTTTCGGTGAAGATTCATTTTAACGTAGTCCATTCTAAAACACCCATCTTTTATAAAGTTAGACAAGAAATGTGATTACCAATAATAAGAGCATTTTTTAAGAGATCAATGCAAGACCAAAAAATATAAAAATAAATTTATTTGGAAAATAACTACTTTATATAAAGATGGTTACGTTTTTAACAGTTCTAGCTTTCTAAAAAAATCAATATAATGTATTATCATTTAGGTCAGTTCAAAAGCTTTCTCTTGGAGATTAATTCATAACAGCATAGTAGCATCACAAAATTAATTGCAATATGATAAAAAAATAAGAACGATTTAGAGTGAAGCTGATTGCAAGATAAAATGTGTTCTATAAGTTTTTATTTATTACTTATTTGTAGATAAAACCCTTACTACTATTTATACCTGGTGCAATCATATCATTATTAAAAAAACAGCGAATGGTAATGAAAACTTTTAGGAATCAGGAATAATAGGATATATGGATAGAAAATAGAAATATTTATTACCTTGGCTCTCTTTATGTGGTTTCGGCACAAAGTAATGAATAGAAAAAAACTGATCTCTAGCAAAAATAAAACCCCTAAAAACACGAGCGGAAATAATAGCAATTGCAATGGCACGTCAGAGAAAAAAAATTTAGAAGACAAAGCATGTGTAATCTCGCTTCCAAATCAACTCTTCATTGCCTCTCCTTCTTTAAAATTGGTTCTTCACGCCTTCCATAAACGATGTACTGGGAAAATAGCTTGAGCTGGATCACTAAGTTTATTTAAAGTGCATCGATTTTTCAATTTGTAGAAGTTTGAAAATCCAACAATTCTTTCCCAATGGATAATCTTTAACTCTGATAGTAGGCGATGAGCATTTGTAAGAGCTTCAAAAAAAAATCATGGATTTTTTTTCTTCCTATGTACTACTAGTGGATAGGCATAATGGCGTTTTGTGTACTTAGATCAGCAATACGTTATCCGGAGCATCAGAGAGCTGCATCTAGTCAAAAGGTGAATTGCGGACATTAAGAGTAAGTCTATTAAAATTTATGATCGGCCGGTAAAACTGTTTTATGGTGAGCAGTTCTCCCCTGCGAGCCATAAATATCATTAGCAACTCGTAAATCTGCTTGCACGACCAGGCCTGTATGCGAAATTTGTAGTTTTTGCCCTTTTTTTATTACTTTCCTTCTTTATTTTCGTGAGAGTTGAGCAGTCGTCTGCCTCAGACCTCCCCAAAGGGAAAATTAGGCAAAATATGCACAGCTGGTGCTTTACCCGACGGATTTTATTGGATATATTTTAATAGAAAATAAAAATAAAAACGTAAGCAGAATTTCGTTACAAAGAGGGATAAAAATTAAGCAGATAAATTGCTCTTTATGTGATATTATAGAAGAAAGAAAAATATGAAATAAACATTGACTCTGTTTTTTGTCAAAATAATTTATGTTGCTTAGTATTCCAGTGATTTTGAGCAAAATATAAATACCTCAAAATCCAAACACTATTACATATTTGGCTAGATTTGCAATGTACGTCAAAAAATAATAAAACATACCAAAATTCATTGTCTTCTATTAAAATACCGCAAATATCGCAAAAAAGATAAAATATTTCATTGTAAATTTTGTCTCTTATATATATTTGACTCAAATATAGTCATGAAATGAAATAGAATGAAACAAATAGGTTTTCTTAGTTGATTTGCTATAATATTAGATTTGACTCTAATATAGTCATGAAAGGAAATAGAATAAACCAAGTAGGTTTTCTACATTGATTTGTTATAATACTAGATTTGACTCAAATATAGTCATGAAATGAAACAAAATAAACCAAATAGGTTTTCTACACTAATATCTTATAATACTAGACTTGACTCAAATGTAGTCATGAAAGGAATAGAATAAACCAAATAGGTTTTCTACACTAATTTGTTATAAAACTAGATTTGGCTCAAATGAAGTCATGAAAGGAAATAGAATAAACCAAATAGGCTTTCTTCCCTTATTTATTGTAATACTAGATTTGACTCAAATATAGTCATGAAATGAAATAAAAAAACCAAATAGGTTTTCTACACTCATTTGTTATAATATAAAAACTGAAATGTAAATATAACTGGAGCTAGAAAGCTAACTAAGCTTTCGATATAAATTCCAAACTATGTTTTTCTAATTTGTCAGCCAAGTAGACAGTAATGTGTCACGATTTGCTACTGATTGTTCTCATATAATTCATATGCAAATGCCGACGAATTAGCCCTCTAAATGTGTTAACGCAATTAAAAATATTCTTCTTAAGTACCTGAGTATATTTTACAATGGAAAAGCCTACAATAAGTAAAAAACCCCAGCTTATTGATTCTTTTTAGTTATTGATCTTCTACTTAGTATTTAATATTAAAAACCATTTTCTATGATAATTCATTACCTAATGGACTATGTATTACTATGTCATATATTGATCTGAGTTGGACAAATATATTTAAGATTAGAACAATAATAATGTTGAACTGAAATGTCAACATACTTAAATAGGTCTATATTCTTAAGCTAACCTATTCTATCTATTCATAAGCTAAAGCTTAAATTACATGTATTCATAAATTAAGATAAAACATTTGAAAAAAAAACATATTAGTTTTATGGTAATAAAATAATATAGAAAAACATAAAAATACGAAGAAAAAATAAGGAATTTATAATGATGTTCTAAAAATAAAGAATTTGAAAGAAAATATATCAGTTATTGCCTTAATGTCTACATCTTTAACACTTGGATTCCATTTCACTGTGATAAACATATGATTATGAATTTGATGACGACTATTTATCGTTGTTAAGTTTATCGTGACGACTATTTATCGTAACTTATCTTATTAGGTTAGTATATATATTTTTTATAATGCAGAGACAACTTCTTAATTTTTCCAGTTTATCCAGAAGAATTTAATTATGTCGCTTTTAATAGTGGCAATATTTTTTGTGCTTATTATCAGTTGATTATGCTGGTAATAAGGTAATGTCTGGTAATGCCTGAGTCTCCCAAATGTATTTTGTCCGTATATAACTATATACATTTGCGATATTTTATTGTTGTTGACTTGATATATAAATCCTAGTAATTGTTCATTCTTTATTTAAAAAATCACATGTTTAACCACTAAAGATTTACTGATTCAAAGTACATCAGCTGACCTTTTTATGATTTATCCACCATCCATCCAATGATAAAATTGTCAACATTTTTTTAGATAAAAAAAGAGAAAAAAAGCATACATAATATGAGTGTAGCATTCATTTAATTTGTATCATGTTACTCGATTGAACTTTTTTCTTATTGTTTGATTTAGGTATATGTAATGGAATATACTAGTAAATCAATGAACCTATACACTTTTCCCACTAAAATGCAGGTAATTAAAAAATTCAAAGTAGTTACACAAAATTAATTTTTTTCAAGAATTAGATGTTTTATTTGTCCGTAAAATTATAGAATTCAGTGTAATATAAATCGGAATAAGTAATTAAGGGAGAGTCATTTATTTATGTATAGAAAATTTCTTAATGCTGTAAATTTGTATTTAATAATTACTCCCAAAAGTGAAGAAAACCACATTCAAGAATTCTAAACTGTAAAATAGATATATTTTTGTATAGAAAATGTGTAAACAATCTGATACAAGGAACTATAGTATTATCAATTGATCTTTAACTATCGGCAAGCAAATGCATTGAAATAAAGGAAAAAAGTTAGAATTCATGATATTGAGACACTGAGCAATAATTGAATAGCAATTAAAAGAGTTATGTCATTTCATTTCAATTTTTTAATACTTATTAGAAAGGGTTGCTGATGAATTATGGAACTATGATGTTGTGCCGCCAGATATGGTGACATTTAATTTTTACTCTCTTTCTAACTTATCAAAGCGAATTTATTTTCTATCATTAAATTTTTAATTATATTCCATAACTTGTAATAACAAAACTTATATTTTTCCAACTATGGAAATTATTCTATTTTCTATAATATAGAATGATTTGCCATAAGAATTGATTTCTTAAAAATATCTCATATTAATATTTAAAATTTTTAAGTCTTACTTTAAAATAAATTAAAAACTGGAAGGTCATTCTTAATTGAGCATTTTTTCAATTCTTACATTCTACGACTTGTAATAACAAAATTTACATATTTCCAACTGTGGGAATTATTTTCTATGATATAGAGTAATTACATATCATACGAATTTGCTTTTTTAAAAACTTTTACATTAACACTAAAAACTTTTAAGGCTTACTTATATATATTTATTAAATTCTTACATTCTATGACTTTTAATAACATTTTTTTTTCAAAGGCGGGAATTATTTTCCATGATTGAGAATAAATATATGTCATACGAATTTTCTTTCTTAAAAAACCTTTCATATTAATATTTAAAATTGTTAAGATTTATTTTAAAACAAATTAAAAACTGAAATGTCATTCTCAACAGGCTGTTTCTTTCTTTAATTTTTGTTGACCCTGGGACAGATTGCTTAAAATATGTATGTATAGAAAAAAAGTGGAGAAAAGACCGTCACTTAAAACGGATATCCGAATTCAATCCTTTGCTTTATGATTTTTTGAAAGAAAATGCAAGATAAAAATTGTTTGTACTTCTTCTCTTATTTAAAAGCATGTGTCTTATTTTGTCGTGCATAAATTTCCATAAAAATGTAATTAGAAAAGAGGAGATTTTTTCAGCTACGAAATAATTTACAAAATAAATTTCATTTAAAGTTAGCACTTTACAAAGCGAACAGCAGTGAGGTGTAAGGATATTTTCTTAAGACTTCATTCTTAAATTGTTAACCCACTTTAAACAATTTTAAGCAATTCATATATTCTGGATTCATGAAAAACTTTTTATGTTACCGGTAACTTACACACGGAAAAAATTCAATATAATTTTATTTATATGATGTTAGGCAGTAAAAAAAAACAAGTTATATCACTGGTATACTTTTTTCTCCTTCATTTTTGTCAAAGTAACATTATTTTAGACTCGGAGAACATTTACAAGATTTGATTTCCTTAATACTATATCCTAGATTGAATTAAAAAAATTCGTATAATACAAATATAGAGAAAGAGAAAATAAATTCGTAAATAATGATCTTCAAATGCCTAAATATCACTTATATATAATCAAAAAACCCATATAAATGCATTGTAGCTAAAAATATAAGAAAAAAATAGCATAAGAGCGAAATAAAAATTATTACTCTTAATAAACTACTAACAAATATTCTAGGCAATTTTATAAATTTCCTTAAGATTTAAGATAATTATAGTAATTTCCGGTAATTAAAGTTTTAAATTTTCACCATCTCCAAATGCCTGAAAAATTCTAATTCTGCATAATTATTCTGGAATAAAAGAAGACTAAAGGTGAAAACAAAAAGAATTCAAACTTTACATAATTTTTTTAATCTAAATGTTCTATATAGAAAAGTGTTTATATTAAATGTTCAGAATCCGAAAATAATATTTAAACAATTAATTTATTTAGAATACAAAAAGTGTATATTTTTTAATTCCCGAAGACATATTTTTTTAAAAAATAGGTAAACTAATATAATAATAATAATAATTTTTTTAAAAAATTTAAAATCATTTGACATTTTTAACAATGTTATTAAGACTTAAGATGCATATGGTAATTTTCAGTAATTAAATTTTTACATTTACAACTTCTCCAATTGTTCGGAAATCACTAATTTTGTATAACTATTCTTAATTAAAAGAAGATTAAAGATGAAAAGTAAAAGAAATAAAACTTTACATATTTTCAATATCAACATACTCTCTATTGAACAGAATTTATCAGAAATGCTCTGATTCTTGAGAAAAAAATGAAACAATAAATTTATTATATATAAAAAACATATTTTTAAAATTTTGAATTTTAAAAGATTAGATAAAGTAGCATAAAAGAGAAATAATAGTTATTATCATTTAATACAAAAAATAACAAAAATTTTAGGCATTTTTAACAATTTCAATAAAACAAAATTAATATGAAAAATTAAAGTAATTGAAATTTTACATGCAATTTCCAATTACCTGAAAATTTCTAATTCTGTAAAATTATTCTCTAATAAAAAAATATTAATTGTAAAAAGAAAAGGAGTTAAAACTTTACATAATTTTCAAAATCACCATATTCTACATTCAATTGAGTTTGTCATAAATGCTCAGATTTATGCAGGAATATTGAAACAATTATTTTGAGAAGTTTCTATAAAAGTGTGTTTTTTTCAATATTTGATGAAAATTTAAACACAATTTTCTATCAAGGATTAAACTATTAAATATTCATTAACTTAAAATTCTACTCTTTTAATAGAAAAAAATATTCATCGAAAATGCTTTATTTAGAGTAAATATTCTTAAGAATATTTACTTTCTGAATTTAGAAATAGATCATTAATAATTCAACTCGTTAAAGAGATGGTAGTTGAGAAAAATTAAAAGCAGTTTTTCTTAAATAAACGATACCCCTTTGATAGAAAGTAATTCTCCGGACCCTTTAATCATTTTTATTGGAAAGCAAAGTTATAAATCTACTCTTTAATAAGTTTGGTTTCGTATATCAAAATATCTGAACAATTTGTCAAACGCAAGTCGAAAACTGTCATAGAACGGACAATGATCAAATTGGATTTTCTGTCCACCCCATTTTTTTTATTTCAGCGGCCAGCACATGTTCCGCCGAGATGTCCGGAGTATATGTTTCGTATCTCCACCTTTCCCCTTCTTTTTTCTCCACGAAAAAAATTATTAAAAAAAATAACATAATTATCGCCGAAATTACATTTTTATGTTTCTTGAAACTCCATCTAAACAGAAATGTACCAAAGTAGTAAAGCCTTCTTTGAGGAACATAATATTTTTCAACAGATGTTTATTTGATTCTACAAGAATGTTTTATTTAAAAAAGAACTACGTTTAAATTGTAAGATATCAGTATTAAATACGTAATAAATAAATCTGTAAACACTTACCACTACGATTCATTGTAAAGTTTACTATCATTAACAGAAGCATAAAATGTGCTTTTTTATTATGCGAGAGATGTGGTTATGTTTGCGTAAATAAGTATTCAATTAATGTTTTGAATCAGAAAAATATTTTGATTAGTCACCTTTCAATTGGTCGATAGAAGAAAGAAAATCTTTTAAAAACAAAAAAATAGTTTAATTACATTTTTCTATAGGAAAAGTATTTTACTACTTCGCTCAAAATATATTTCACTTCACAAACTGTAAATTATTTGTAATTTATTTATTTTTTCCTATTACTACAGAATATTATTTTTAAAAATCCCCCTTTTATATATAAATCAAATATATTCAATATGTTTATATCATATAAATACTTTTAGATACTTCTGCTGGTATTACACATACATTATATACTCGATAATGCAATGGCTAACCAAAACAACTGGTATACCTACTTATTATAGTGTGGGGCTCCCGTGAGCACGTATAAGTGCAGGAATATGATGTGGCATGGATTCAACTTAAGTCTGAAGTAGTGCTTGAGGTAATTGAATTCTACTGGGCTGTCCGTAAAAGCGCAACAATATAAGGGAGTGGAAGTCTTCTTTGGACAGTACTTTGCAAGAAATCTCAGGTATGCTCCTGTTCATGTCTAGGGATTTAGATGGCCAGTGTAAGTGCTTTAAGTCAAAACAGTGCTCCCGATGTCACTCAGTAGTAATTCTGTAAGTATAGGATGTCGCATTGTCTTGCTAGAATTTCCCATCGAAATGTACAATGGACACGAATGAGTGCAAGTGATTGAGAGAGAAGGTTTACGTATGAATCATCAGTTAGATTCACATCTAGGCGTATCAGGGGTCCTATATCACTCCAACTGCACACCCATCACACCATCATAGAGCTTCCACCACCTTGAACATTTCCTTGTAGGCATGAGGGACCCATAATTTCATTGAGTTTTCTTCACATCCGTGCACAACCATCCACCGAATACATTTGAAAACTTGCCTCCTCATACCAGACAACGATTTTACAAACACTAAGAGTCCAATGGCAGCGCTGACGAGGCAAGTAATGTGCAGAGATTTGTATGAATAAATCACCAATGGTACACGATATGGTTTGAGGTTGCAAAAGCCCATATCAATTAGGTAACGTTGCACAGTGCTTACACTAACATTTGTTGATGGACTTGCATTCAAATCAGCAGTAATTTGAGGAAACGTTAAAGATCTATCTCGTGTAACGATTCTTTTTAGGCGTCGATGATCCCATTCTGTCAAGGCCTTTTTCATTCCACACTTCTGTCGGATATTTGAAGTTTTATCTCAGATTTTTTATTCTCGGTATACCCTTGAAATGGTCGGACGCGAAAATCCAATTTCATCTGTACTTCGTCTGATCCCTCTCTCTTGTGCCGTCGATTAGTCACCTTTAAAAACCGTAGCTTAAATCTTGAAGCAATTATCATAGCAAGAATCGAGGTTATAGCCTCCTCAGACCCCTGTTGTCTTTTATACGCACCGTCGACAGCAATGCATTACACTTATTGGTCGAATACCTCTATTATTTGCATAGGACCTGCTATACCAGTTTTTCTCGCTCTTCTGTGTTTATGTAAGTATGAATGATCAATGGTTTGTTGCATGCAGAATTTTTACTTCAAATATTTTTTCCGTGGATAAAATAATCTCGTAAAAACAAGCACTTTCGATATTGGAAGTTTTGATGTGTTATTTTCTTGCAAAGAAAATGCATTGAAAACATATTGGTTGCTATTAGGTGTATATCGTGAATTTACCCTTAGAATTCAAATATCAAAAAATTGTTTCAGATATTTAAAAATGGTTGTTTCATTACACATTAAAATATGTAATAAAGAGTAGCATTTTAGTAAACGCTTCAATAACTCAATCAAATAAATATTGGCAAACCGTAAATGAAAAAGAGGATCAATGTGAATGGTACATTGAAAGAATATTTTCCGGATATGACGACAGTTGTGGTTAATTTGTTTTCTAACAAGGCAATGCTCATTTGAATGTGTTCACCAAATATCGCTCCTTCAGACTACTATCTATTTAGCTGCCAGCAATATGACCTTTATGGAGAAAAGTTCGCAAATATAAAAAAATGACTTTATTACTCCATTGCATCTAATAACTGAATATTTTCTTCTGAAAGATTCAAAAATGTTGCAGCGACTGTGGGAAATATGTTTGAATAAACCAATAATTGATTTCTATAATTTAAGGGGTTTGTTTAATTTATAAGAGAATGGAAGGCTATTTATACACTCCTATAATTAAAAATGCATTTTCATTCAAAAATATATCAATAATCAATTCTTCAAAATCTCCTAAGTTAAAGTAAACTTAAATTTGCAGAGAAGATTTTCATCTGTTTTTCTGTCATACACATAATCACCTAAACACTTTTGTTTCGGAATCAAATGGTTTTCTCTTTCAATTCTTATACGCTTTTTGAATCCTACAAATTTTCAAACCAAGTTTGCGGATTTCGTCCGCAAATGCACTAAGTGAACCTCTTATTTTCATTTCCCACAGCAAAAAGGGATTTAGCTTACTTCTTTTCGGCATCGCATTAGTTTGTGAACAAAGTCTTTAAATGAAAGGCAGGGAAAGAGATTATAAGTTTGGAAAACTCTTTTAAGAGTCTTCGTTTTCGATAGAAATCAACTTCAGCAAGTCATTGCTCCAGACCAGTTAAGCTTATTTTCCCCTCTCCTTTGGGAAATTTGTAATTGAGTTTAAAACTAGGATGCTCTTTCTTCTGATAGAGTTCATCTTATTAAAGATTAAAAAATGGGCTCACAGACTTAAATAAAAAGGCATGAAAATTGAGGTCCAGCCTCTATGATAAATAATTGAGAAAAGAAAAATAATCCAACCATGGATTCCTAAGCTTAGATTTAATATATATTCAATAAAAGTCTCATTATTACTAAATTAATTTTCGACCGAAATTCAAATCATTTTTGAAAATTTTACCCCATCAAAAATACTGTAAGAAAAGGGAATGTCTAGTTTTTAAAAAGAGTTTCAAAATGTAACACTGTTTTCACGAATGATTTGGAAAACAAATGTACTTTTCCTAAACTACAATAAAATTATTATAAATAAATATAGCTTAATAAAATATAAGATAATTCTTTTTTTAAAGAACTTCTAAATAAAAAAAATATTTTCCAACATTCCATGAGTTGCGTTAATTCCTGAACATATTTATAAAATCTGAGAATGAAAAAAATATTTTCTTGCTCTACCTGTTCGGATATAGTATGATATTTATTAATGTTATTCAGTCGAAAACATTTCTGAAAGCTGCAGGTTTTAAGATTTATTTACTATGTTGAAAAAATGTATAACAATTGTTTGAAACACACCAATCTGTACTTTTTTTAATTGCATATTATTTTAAAAGTAAGTGTTGTGTAATTCGACCTCTCATTTTGTGCAAATAATACTTTGACAGATGTGGATAGATCTAGACCGGAACTCACAATTTGAGGGATTTTAGCCGAGTAAAATATTGTAACAAGCGGGCGAACGTCATGAAAACTCCCCAAAGATGGCGACGTTTGGCGAGGAGCCTTGCTCCAGCTTGATTGGTTTGGCGAAAGGAATAGTCTAGTAACCGCTGGATTGCGCGCGATGTTTTGAGAAGTTTCTGGAGTTTCGGGCCACGTGCTTCTTCGGCTATATAATGGACGAGTAGCTGGAGTGAGTGAGTTAGTTGAGAGTTAGTTTTTTTTTCCCTCTCGGAAGAAAAACGTCTCGATAGACTAGAGGATTAAAAGCTCGCTGTGATTTACTATTTACTGTGCTATAAGATAGCTGCTTTTCAGTCGGTTTTTATTGAACGTAAGACTTGAATTTACGCTGTAAGTGACTGTTGACTGCTGGATTGTATTTATCTGAAATTTTTACTCTATCAATTATCCTGTAATTTATTGTAAATAGATGCAAATAAATTTGTTTGTGCTGTCCTCAAGTAAAGTCCTTTCAATCCGAGCCTGCGACGCTAAAAAAGTAACAATATCTATTAGGCAAAAATGGCACATCAGCTCGAGGTTTGTTATCTGGCTTATAAAGCTTTAACCACATACCCGCCTACCGCTTTACAGTAATTCTATATCAAGTTTGAAAGAA